>VZTG01003862.1:2566641-2604141 GCA_013397845.1 Melanocharis versteri
AAGTTCAAGGCAGGCAGAGAATTATCTTGATTTATTAGAGCGCTGCCTGGCCGTGCCACTCGCGCTGCTGTGGCTTTGTGGGCTTCTGCCCTGTTGCTGTCGGAGTGTAATTTTTACTGTTCCCCTGTGACTAGTACACGGCATCATTTTCAGCCGCTAGAAAAATGGGCTGCTTTTGCACCTGTAATTTTTCTTCTTTTGCTGCTGAAGGTATATAATATATCTCTAAAGTGCGTAATAAGTTTCTGAAAAACGTGTTTTTAAAAGAAATTGATTCCAATGGTTTATAAGCCTGAGCAAGGCCACATAAGGAAATGCACCAGATTGCAAAGGTATGCTTGGTTGAAAAGGCAGCCATTTTTTTTTCCCTTCCATTTAGTAAATTCAGACTTCCAGTCCAGGGTGTAATTTCAGGCATTTTCTATACAGTAGCTGCTTCTCATAATGAACTCTGATCAAATAAAAATGTTGTTTATATTGAGACTTTACAAGTCCTGATTAAATATAAAATAGAGTAAAATCTCTCATAATGACATTTAATTGTGAGAAAGAAAAGATTCCAATATAAGAGCATTCAGCTGCATTTGTTCAATGTTCCTTTGCATAATGCCATTTATAGATAGTTCAATTATGACATTATTATGAGCAGCATATGAGTAACTAACTGGTTTGTCGTATTTTTAGACCTATGGAGAAAGAACTTGGGTAGGAACTACATCATTTCTGGTGGGAGTTTTTTCACAAAAGGCACATTATTTCTGCTGAGATTTGCAATGCCAATTTGTTTAATTATGCCTGAGGTTTCACCCATGATTCTGTGAGAATCTTCACAAAAAATGGGAGGAGGGAGGAGGAGGAGGAAGGGGGAAAGCCCCAGCTTACCTTTTTGAGAGAAAAGAACAAACCAGTTGAATAATTTAAATGTAGGTGCTAATATATTTTCCCCAAGCCAGTTTGTACCAGGCACTGGAAGAAGACAAGCTGGTGAGGGCTTTTGTTTTTTTTCCTCTGAAGAATTTGACAGATGTAATAGGTAAACTATCAGGGCTAAGCAGGCAAAAATGTTACTGTAAACCCTGGTGGCAATATATCTTCTGCAAGTAGAGTTCAGTTCCTCAGCTGTAGCTGAATATTTTTTGAAGAGTAGAGTTGGTTTTATGAAGTGGAAGTATGAAGCTGAGCATATCTGATCTGAGGTTTGTAATTAATTAATTCAAGATCAGCTTCCCTGTGCTGTCTTTCGCCCATTACTTATCTCTAAGGGAATCTTGGGTTACTCATTTTGGGGCAGGTTAGGTTATTTCTTTCCCTTTCTTTTTTTCCTTTTTACTTTTTTTTTTTTTTTTAAATAAATTCCTTACTTTTAACAGTGCTGGAACTATAAGGAACAGCATAAACAAAAGGTAAACCAGTGGGTCATGACTACATAAATATATACAAGCTGAGATGCGGTCCCTTACACGCATGTAAGGCAGCTCTGTGTGCTGAGCAGAACTCCCAGTCTGTTGGCTCCACAAGGTAAGAGCAAAGCTGGACAAGTTCATTTCCCCATTTTTGTGTTGCAAATAATTTCTGAACCAGTGCCACCACTTCAGCTTTTCAGATCTCATCTGGCCTTACCAGAGGTTGCAAAACCATGGTAGTATCTAGGACAGTAGAATCAGTGTAAGGAAATGACTGCAGACCTTCTCCCCTTCAAAAAAGCCTTCAAATACCTCATAGAGCACGTTCCAGTGCACAGTTTAATGATTTTTTTATCCTGACATTGAGGTTGCCTAAGGACCTCATGATCTCAAAGGAACAAATTCAGATTACTCTTCTTGTCCTGTGCTCCAGAAGGAAGTCTGAAATATCCGTGGAGTGATCTGAAGTTGTGACACCATCCAATGCCTTGAAAGACTCCTTTCAGCAACATTAGGTTTTTATGCTAATCTGACAGGCTTTCCTCATTATCACATTGACATTTTCATAGCCATACCTGCTGGTTCCATCTTTTCTTTCTTTGGTGACAAAGACCCCAGCAAAGCAAAACCAGTGCAGATAAAGTCTTGAAAATGAATCTAACAGTCGTTAAGGACAGCAGTGTGGTGATTTTGGTGCTTATCTGCTCATTTCACACAAGGTTCTAAACAACCACCATGGTGTAGCTTTCAATCACTGTCAGCAATGGGCCAAAAATGAACTGTGAATTCAACGCCCTTCTAACCCTGGGCAGGGGAAGGCCACACAGGCACGCAGATACTTTGGGTGTAGAATAATATCTTTCCAGTTCCTGGCTGACCATGACCCAAATGTCATGTTATCCATTTCATGTACTCAGAAACACGTTTGATCTCAGTCAGGCATTCCATTCAAGTTTCATTCAAAAATCTGGCCTTTTCAGGGCACGGAGTCCCCAGACCAAACCTCCAGCCCTCAGCTAACAACATACCTCAAGCCGTCTCCAAACTTGAGTAATAATCTGAGCCAGAAATGAAACAGAAGCAGAGTCAGTCCCCTGGAGGTAAAAAGCTCCTCAACACCTTATTAGCCAGGCCTCGATCAAATTTGGCTCACTTTAATCAATTTTTGCTAATCTCTTATGCTTGAGAAGAATTCTTTTGCCCCAAAGGCAAAGGGAGGCAGAAGAGAGAGGAAGAGCTTTCACCTGTTTGTTCTTTATTTGTAGCAATAATTCACATTTCTGAAAGCATGTATTGCTAAGAAAAAGGGACAATTTTCAGTGGCCACAAAATGATGCTTTTGCTCCTCCTTAATGTGACTTTTCAGGAAGAAAATTTTTTCAAGTATGAATAAGGAGCAGCTGTTCAAGACATTTTTATTTATTAATATTTAGATTCTTTCTCTAAAAGAAAAACAGCACAAAACCCTCCATAACACCTTGATTGCATTACTACTTCATATTTGCCTGCATAAATAAACCTGACGTTTTACTGAAAGAGAGGCAGCTATTTTAAAGATGGCAAAATGTCAGCTCTTGGATGGTTGGTTTCATTTAACAGGGCTCCCCATGAATTTATGAACTGTTCCATAACATCTTCTCCCTGCACCAAATGGCAGACTTTGGGCAGAAACCCAATGTATGTTTAGCTAATGTATAACAAACAGAGTATTTACATAGTCAGTGGACCCTATTAGGTATTAAGAATGGTCTCTTTCTAAATTTACTGTTAATTCCCTTCCGCAACAACCTAACCGAAGTGCTCGCTTCTCAGAGCAAGCTAAGAAAATGTGCATTTACTCACATGTGTGTATAGGTCTTTTCTTTCATTTTAAAATGTCTTTAACAAAACTTCTGACAGTTATTTTCTTTTGCTGCAAAGGTGAGAATGTAGTTTAAGATATTGTTTCCTGACTTTAAAGGTGCCTTGTGGTTTTTAAGGATATTTCAGCAGCTAAAGAAATTCTACTGCAGACACAATGTACCAGTTCATTTCTTAAGCAATAAATGGCAAGCAGGGTGGTGCTGAATAAGCATGCTTATATGGAATTTCTCTTTGAAAAGACCACTAGTTAGGCCCTATAACACTTCAGTTGATATTTCCACAGTGCAAACACGATAGTGGAAATTAAGTTGCCCCAGCAAATTCAGTTTAGGAGAAATTTGTTATGAATAAAATGCTGCTGCTGGCCTTAGAACATTGAATTTATCCACCAAATAATATCTTAGAAATACCACTTCAGAAGAAATCAGCTCTAAATAATTGATAAATTTGGTTTGTTTAGAAACCTTTTGACCCCTGTAATAGAAAGTAAAAACACATTTCAGTTATTAAAGTCACATATATTCCCTCTGGTAGGGGAAGCTTTTAATTTTAAGCTGGTCTCTGTTGGGGCCATTTGATAAAGCTTGGAAAAACCTTTTCAACTGCTGCTGGTGGATTTGGGTCAGCTTCCCTTGGGAAAATGGCAAAAGATAAATTTGTAGCTTTTCATAACACATAAGAAAACTTCAGAGATTTTAAACATCAAGAACTATTGGAACTGAAAGACAGAGTTTCTCTTTTGTTTCTCCCCCTCCTCCTCCTGCTCCTTCTTCTCTTTTATTTCCAAAAAGAACTTTAAATTCTCTTGTTGTTTTAATTTTTTTTTTTTTCTGGACTGTGGAGGTTAGAAAGTTTTGACCTCTCTAACTACACTACCAGTGGTCTTTATTAGCGTAAGATTTATTTTGAGATAGAGATATCATTATGAGTTTTTGTTTTTAAATTGAGCCATTTCATTCTACTGCATTCAAAGCCAAGAGCAAAATAAAAACCCTCTATCGCTCTTTTTTTTAAAAATGCATTTCTTAAACTTTGCTTCAGTCGCTGTTACCAGATCTTTATGTCCACAAATATAAGTCAGTCTCATTTCCCCAGGATAGTAATCACAGTTTATGAATGAGGGCACTGATTCTACCGAGGTTGCCAAAATGTACCTGACCTCACTGCGCTGCTGTTTCACAACAGGGAAATAAACGGGGGTGAAGGAGAAGAAACGTACTTAATACCTATGAAAAAAAAAGACATAATAACACCCCATGGTCGAATACTTAAGTAGCCACTTCTGCATAAAGCAAATACTCACAGGCAGCAAGGCAGATTGTGCTGCCCTCTGAACCTCAGACCTGCACACATCCCTGCATGTATTTGCAGAGGTTGCTGCTCTTCTTTGTCCCTTCAGGAGCTGCCTCCAAGAAACAACATTTGCAGACTTTGTGGGGAACATCCATTTCTATACATTCATCCGAGACTACGAAATTCACTTCATATAAACTACTGAAAATGACTCAACAGGAAAAACCATCCTTCTCTGATAGCCTAGGCTGAACAAGAGCAAGGACCACAGAGGACAAAATCTGTGTATTTTCTTACAGGCTCTGAAACAATTCAGCCTCTCTTCCCTGTTGCCATTAAGACTAAAGTATGATTCCCTGGAATATATTTGTAAGCACAGAGAGACTCTGGAGTGGTAGACGGCTCTGGCAAGATGAGTTCCTCTTCCTGAATTTCATGGCGAATGAAGCACTGGCACTTTTGAAACTACAGAGCAGCTGAATTTTTTGATAACTAGACAGGTCCCTAACTACCCCGCTTACCCTAACAATCTCACCTGTGAAGAGTGCTCAGGAACAAACTGGTAGAAGCAAAGCTTTCCTCCTAGACAACTAGGCTTTCTTGAGCAGCCAGTTCTTTCTTTTTGCCTTTTCATGCTTGGTTGCTATTCCCAGTGTAAGACATTTTGTTGCGTGGATGCAGTGGTAAATTATTAAAAGAGTCTCTACCAGGTATTCATTCACGCAGTCACAAATTATGTGTTCATGTACCTCTGCCTATTCTTGGCAGGTGCAGCTCCTCTGTGAGTACTTTAGCAATGCAAACACCTGCATTATTTCATTACGTTAGAGCTGTTATTCAAAGAGTTGCACCTACACCCCATTAGCACCCTCAGAGGGAGGCCAGCTCTTGGTAATTTATGTTGTGGAGGGATTGCCACCTTGGACAAGAAAGACAACATGCAGAAAGCTAGGCTGTGATTTTACAGCCACACTATTCCAGCTTCTCAAATAAACACACATAACACACATCTTCATGATCACTTGGTCCACTTCGATGAGTGAAAGGGGTTTCTTTGTGTTTACTGTGCACTCAGTGTTCACACAGGAAATAGTTGAGTAGCTGCCAATATTTAAAAAGGTGACAGCCTGGAGTATTTCATGGTGTTTTTCTTGTGCAGGAATGTCTAGGAAGGATGTGACATTTTGAATTGGAAAATTTCTTCTTTTATTTTGCAAGGTTTTATTTTTTAATTTTTTCCTATTGCTACCCTTTACCTGATGTCTAATTGTTTGTTTGCACCAAATCAGCGTGGGCTATTCAACATCATTTATCTCAAGACGGTTTCACAACTCAACACATACTCTAACGCAAATGCAGTGCTAGCTAATAGTACATGTTGTCCTGCAGTTTTCACCTAGTTGCACTTGATCTCCTAGAAACATAGATGACTTCTTTATTCTGTCTTTGGCTATCGTTCATGCTACAGGCAGTTCATGTAGTATCTCCTTTTTTTCTTGTTTTTTTTCTTTTTTTCTTTTTTTTTTTTAATTCTTCCCTCATTCTTCTCTCTCTTCCACCCACCTTATCATAACCTCCAGCTCATAGACAACTGCTGGATGATTCCCTTCCACTGCCTTTCTCATACTTCAGTAGGCTGACTCTTCCCACCTACTGCATCACACAAACTACTGCTGGCTAATTCCTCGCCCTTAACGATTGCTAGCAGCACCTTCCCACGCATATGCACCTGCACATATTCACCTGCTAGAAGCCTCTTTATGCCTTTCATCGTCTGAAGCAAAGCCTCTTTCTGGCCAAAACGATTAGATGTTTACACCAGTTACAGAGGAAGGAGCCAGTATTTGCAAAGCTTGATTTTTACAGTTACATTATAGTTACCATAAGTGATTAGCTGGAAGAAAAATCACCACGTAAGTAAGAATACTGAAATATTTTTAAGTTTATGTAGAACTTAAGACATGAGCACCAACTTCTTCAAACTGATTGCCCAACAGCAAAATGTCCCAAGTCACAAGTGAGTGGAAATATGCTCTGTTGGGAGGGCAGAAAAAAAAAAAAAAAAAGAAAAGAATCTTGCAATTATTTCTCTCAACGAGCAGCTCTTCCAGAATACATACAAGAGAAAAACCAATAAAGTTCAAACATGTAGTGTCTGACCACAGTGAAATTTGGAAACCATTTTACAGGATCCTTTTTTAAAGCCAAAAAGAAGTGGAAATAAAGTGATATTATTAAGAATAGAAAATTTTGAGTATATTTACATATTTAGCATACTTGATAGTTTCTTCTGTGAGACAAGTTTTCCAGAGTACCTGTCTATTAAGTAGAAAAAGAAAAAGCCACAGTAAAATTATAAGTCCAGCACACAGCTGACCATTTTCTGCACAAATTAATTGCAAATGAAAACACGAAACAGCCCTACCTTTTCAGTGCTAGAAGAGGGTAACTCCAGCTGAATATTCACCAGAAGAGGCAAAATTACCCACAGGATAAAAATATTGTAACACCATAATAACAAAACAAGCACTTTGACACTGTGTAAAGGACACCACTGTGTCATTGTCGCTAAAAGCAAGAAATCAGGGATGGTTGCATTATCCCTTATTCTTCTCTACATAATTAGAAAACAGAATCTAAGATGTCTTATCAAAAATAAAACATGCAACAACAAAATCAGTGGTAAATACTATAAAGCAAGTGCAAACAAAGCACTGAAACCTCATGAGATCCATGATCATGTCAGCCTGGTGTAGGAACAGATTTATTTGAATCAAACTGGAAGGATTACCACTTGTAATGATTATTTCTTGAGTATTTTTTAAATTGAGCTGTTGAACAGCCCATTGATGCAACAATGTAATGACACATTGAAAATCACAGTTTGCTCATCACAGGATTCCAGATGAGTTAATAGCAGATAATTGCACACATTTTGCAAGCACGTCATTTCAACAGTTCTCTTTGATATTTCAATTTCAGTGCACCTTGTAAACTCTGGCTATATACAGCCAAGTGTGCTGGAAAAAGACTTTTTCCAAAGAGAAATTAACTTTAAACAACAAGATTAAAAACAAGCCAAAACTCAACAATCCAACCAAAAAGCCTACATTTTCTAGGTTAGAACATTTTGATCAAAGAGGCATAAATGTTGGTGTCAAAACAATTTCTCTGAATAAAAGGTGTTTAAACTTAAGTTAGCTTCAAAAGAAAATGCACATAGACTGGAAGCAAGCAAACATGGGGACAAAAATGCCATCAGTTCTCTGCATTAGCAGCAGAAATACTGCCAGGAGTTACATCACCAGCAACAAGACCGTATGCCATCACTGTTCGTGATACTGGTGAAATAAAGGCCTTTAGAGAGCGCCCAGGTGGATACTACTATTCTACTTTTTGAAGTAACACAGAGGAAGCCTTCTATGTCTCACTAACTTTGGCTCCTGTGTGGAAGGGAAAAGACAATTGTGAGGTATAATGCATTTTGTCCTAAGTTAAACACCTAAAACAAGTTTGCCTTCAGTTGGGTAAATCTCACCCAAACTCACCAGCCATGCCATAAAACAAAGCAACACACAAACACAGGTGCACATGCTGCATCAGAATGCAAATTCGCTTTGACAACTGCATTTGCCATAGGAAAATGAATTGTTTGGGGAAAGAAAGAGACCAGATGATTTGAACAGCAGTTACTGACAGTTGTCCTAAGTTCCACCTGAGACATTTCTATTCATGTGTGTGTTATGAATAAGTGTCACCAGTTGGTAATGTCTTCATTTCAGCTGGTTTCATTACCTGCATTTCATTTCCAGAAGAGTGGTGATACAGATCTCATGGTATCCACTGCAATTATAAAATTGATTTCTGCCCTCTTTATATCCACAGAGAGGCTGAACGATCCTCCAAGCAGCACTGCTTCTGAGCCTCTGCCCTGGTGCCAGTGTCTCCAGCTTTATGTCTTTTTAATCGGTGGTAAGAAGTGGGGTAATCATCAGAGCCCCGGTTTGTCTGCTTAACGCGGTGCTGCCGAGTGTGTGACGCGTGCTGCCGAGCGTCGGTGGGGCTGGGGATTTGCAGCTCATGCTTAGCCCTTTCTCTGCTGAAAGCAAATAGCAAGCTGGAGGAGGCACGTTCCCACAAGGCTTGGCACAACACTCAGTGCCTCCCCGTGCTGCAGAAGACCATCTCAGCTGGATCTCTCACGTGCATTTAGCCGCCAGAAATTAGGTTCACATTTTTGTACTACCACTAACCTCACTAGAAAGCTACTATAATAAAGGTCTGAAGAAGCTAGTCTGCTTTTTTCCAAATGTAGATATTAAGACCTTTATATCACACCAGTAAAGATTTCTCCATTAGGCTAAAAACATTTTAAGCTTCATGCATGAGTGTTCGAACTGCTGCTATTCTGGAGTGAGCTGAAGAGAAGTTAGCAAGAACAATGTCTACTTTACCCATCAACTACAAAGTTCCTGAGAGCAAATTTCATTTCAGAGACCCATGGGAGAGTAAAAAAAAAAATCTCAGAATTCTGATATCAGGAGAAATTCTGAAAGCAAAATATTGCTTATCTCTGAATTGCTTTAAATTCTGAAACACCTCTAAACTAGGAATTTAATTTTCACACAACTCTGGTTATGAAAAGTTTTGGTTGAAGCTGAATATGGTTCTCTTCATATGTGTATGCGTGTGGAGCTGGGGGTTCATCTCAAAATCTGATGGTCTTGAGTCCTGGATAAAATTAATACCTGAGCACAGTGATCAGTATTTGTCTATGCTAAATGATGAAGAAGCAAATTCTAGGTTTTCATTCCAGGACAAAGAACATTATTCTACAAAGTCTTGAGCAAGATCTCTCCGCATAAGTAGTAAAATACTGGGAGAGTGGCACACCTTCCGTGACTGAATTCACAATCTACAGTAATGGCATGGATTGTGTGGCTGTCATGGGTTCTAGGTAGTTCTTGCATATGCTTAAATCCTGTAATTTTTTAACTAAGAAATTACATACGTGACCTACGATTGACATTAATGGATAGCACACAGTATTTCTGAGCATAAGAACATAGGAGATTCCAGGTTCATGAACTGCTGGGTGAAAATAGTTACTTGGACTGTAAAATCAAGGATGTAAGACTAAAATATCAGCCTTTTGGTTCTATGTGCTAACCTTCTCCTACGCTCTGAACAGCCCACCCTGAATACTGATTTAAACAGCATCAACTGGAAAATGTACTATGGCCACATGTAACACATATTTGCACCAGAACACATTCATGTGAAAGAGGCTAAATTAGGGTTCAGAGGCATTTCTTAACTCTCAAGTACTAGCTCTTGCAGCCACAGGAAAGTTAATTTAAAGATAACTCTGCTGGGAATTATTTTACACTCCTTCTTATTTCTGGCATCGGAAGTTACACATGGATCTCGAACCTGCTGCATTGCAGTGCAGGATGCTATTGCTAGAATGGTTGAGAACTTTAGCTGTGCAGATGCACATTAGCTAGGGAAAGATGCTTGTGTGTGTGTGTGTGTGTGTGTGTGTGTGTGTGAATGAGGAAAACATCTTGAGTCTACAGTGTTAAGAAGCCTGTTCTGTTACCCCTTAAGCTAAGTATTTTAGGGATGGTTTGGGACAGAAACTGCTCTCTTTGGATTTTTTTTATAATGCAAGATCACAGACTTAACCTCTTCTTCACCTACCTTTCCACTTTCTTGTCTTCAGCTGGTTCAATCTGTGTCTCTTGGTGTTGGCAGTGTCAGTGTGAGCTTGGACTGCAGCCTGGAGTCTACTAATGTTTTCCCAAGAGATAAAAATAAGAGAAGGGTAATGACAATTTTTGTCACTTTGCATCCTAAATGGAATTTTATGGGACAAAGAGAAGAGACTTCTGTGGCCCAAAGGGAGTTCCTTTGCTGAATGCCAAACACCTTCTACAAACAACAGAAATGTGAGAGATTCTCAAAATAAAAGGTCACAAGGATTTTCTATAATAGAAAGGCTTTAACAACAGGGTGTTGTTACCAGCTGCCCTTCCAGTGAATCAGGGAAAATCTTGGTAAAGGACTTCCTCAATGTGTTTTTCTGCAATTCAAGGGGCTACTAATTTGAGGGATAGTCTCTGGAGTTGTCAGAGTTTGAGTCAGGGACCATGATGTACGTTTAGTAGCAGCCCTGAAGGCAGGGAAGGGAAATTAAAAAGGATTCACATCAGAAAGGGAGATGACCATTGTACTTGGACAGCTTGGTGGCAGTGTGTCCAGGCTTGCTCTGCTAAGGTAACATCCAGGTTTCCGACAGAGGGACGGCATTTGTTTGGATTCTGGGAAGAGCCCAACTTCCTTATGAGAAGAGCAGGGGAGGAATATGGCTGGCTAATGGTTTCAGACTGCCTGAGGCAGTGTGTGGCCTGACAGCTGCAGAGAAAAGCAACTCTTTCTCTGCCCACCCACCACTTGAAAACATGGTATAAACAGTTATTTGTGACCAAATTTGGCTTAGAACACAATTAAGGATGAGTAAGATGAGTCAACAGGCACTGTGGTCATCCTTGCACCTCATTAGGTATCCACAGTAATGGGAGCTGCTTCTTTCTGTGGTTGGAAAGAAACAAGACCCACAGTTCAACCAGGCTACCACCCACTCCAGACGTTTGTGTGCTTGAGGGCACATACTAGCACACATAGATGTAGAATAATATCAAGTCATTTCAGCACGTGGAGAACATACTAAGTTCTCCACATTCCCTCCTGTCCTTCTTTCTGCACTACCTCTGGCTTCTAGCTATCATCCACATCTGGCCATCACCGTTATCTTCCCACACCCGCTCCTCTCCCTTGGACTCACAAGCTCCATTTCTTCACTCTGGTCATAAGTGCTTTATTTCTTTTCTGATCGAAGTACAGGAAGGCATAGGAAGAGGGACAGCACATCCATTTTCAGAACAAAGAATCTGACTTTAAGATATGAAGGAACTGGAGTGAAGGGCCCCTCTCCTCCCACGGAGGGGCAGAGGAGGGGGGATGTGACACATTTGTCTGTGCTCAAGACATATCATGAACACAGTGAGAGGCCTATTGGTGAGTTCAATCACACTAAAAGACAATGATAAATAATAGAGACTTTGAATATTCAGTGGTATGAAAGTAACATAAATAACCTTGCCTTTTTATGTGTCTTTTCGTAGATAAAAAGAAGCAATGTTGTTGGGATGCCTGAGATTTCGAAATATTACTTCTTATTAAACATAAAACACATCTTAAAGTGCATATTAGGAGTCCGGAAGAACATATCTTTCAGTCTTTGAGAAGTATTTAAACTACTCTGGCAGATGAAGGTAAGAAAACATTAATTTCAGCTAGTCTTTCACTTTGATACGTGCCAATGAGTACAGAAATGCGAAAATGAAACAACTTAAGAATGTGTAGTTCAAATTACATATGAAAATTGTCCATTGAAAGTGTGGATTTAATCATTTTTGTCTTAGTCAGCTCATTCTTTCAAACACCCATTTCCCATTCCAGGTTACAATACTTACACTGTAGTGTAGATTACTATAATTAACAGGTTAAATGCATGAAAACAGTTTTTTCCCCTTGATGTGCCTTTGGATCCTTTATTTTTGCTAGCAGTTATACAGTAGAGTCAATTCCTATGAAGGAGAAACAACTGCCGTGGGGTTTCTTAATGCTGCTAATGTTCTTTTCTTTCCTTCCAGTAATAACAGTAAGAAATTGTTGTCTGTAAATAAAAGAATATAATGGAGAGTATATATCAGCAGAAGTATGTTAAAAGCTGCATGTATAACATCCGTAGGTACAGACTGCTTATATTGACAGAGTAGCCAATGTTGGATTTTTTTAAGATGCAGTGAGAATCTTTATGATCTCATCATATAGAGAAGTCCTTTTCTGATCCAAATGAACCCCTTCAATTAGCATGCAATTTAATTCTACAGAACAAGAAAGAAAATAGTCTGAAAATGTCTTTTCTGCTGAGATATTTACAGCAAATATCAACATTGTTCTTACTTTGCTTTCTCCACCAACAATGCCATGTGGCATAGCCGTGGATTTATTTATTTTTTAATCATATGTCCTGCTGGTTATAACATAACTTAATGTACCAGCTGCAATTAACAGACTGTCAAAGGATCAACTAACAAGTGCTGATAAGCTTCATTTAACTAATTTGAGGAGTGGAAGTTTGATTTTCTTTTTTTTTTTCCAGGAAGGTAGCTTGTTTCCTTATTTCCTGTCAAGTGAGCCAACTCCTGTGACCTGTAGTTAAAAGGGCCCTTTGTAATTAAGGCAGTGAGCCTCCAAGTGAACAGTTCTCACAGTAGGAGGGGGAGCAGGGGGAAGAAGAAGAAGAAAAAAGCAACAACAAAAAAAAAGAGGATGCATGACACTGCTTAACTAACTAATCGGAGCTGAGCCAATCCATTTTCCTGCAGGCCAGTCAGTGTACCATGAGCACACAGAATCTCGCCCTTCATTGGCTTCATGTCCATTTTATGGACCAGCGAGTCTATTAAGATCTTGGTGAGTGGCCCTATCAGAGGGCAGGGCTCTCTCTCCGTCTGCCCATAGACTACCAGAAACTGATCAGCCGTGTTATATCAATAACGTTCTCACACCAGGTTGTGTAAATTGATCTTTTACAATTTCTCTCGGTGACAGTCTCTGTAACCAACAAGATAAATCATTCCTCCTGTGGCTTTTTTATTGATTGCTGAGACCTGTATAAAAATTACACTGCTCAAGCTGTGAAGTGAACATCCTCATAAAAGAAGACCTTCTATTTACAATCAAAATATGTTTGGTCCAGATCAAGCGCAGATTTACTATCCCAATACCATAAGAGACCAGAATTAACTGAGATTCAAAGCACCAACAAAGTAGCCCACATAAACTTTTAAAATGTGAATGGCTCACAACGGCACCAAGAAAAAAAAGAAGAGAAAACAAACAAAAAACAAACTCACAAGGTTATAAAGTCTTGTTGAAGTAAAGGCAGTTGTAATAGCAAACCATCTGTTAAAAACAATGATGCAGAAAAAACACAGCAACACAATCAGCCAGCTTTTTTTTCTTTTTTGCTATTGCTTGTACAAACACTAACACAAATTGCTTTTTGATATCCTTTTAGCATCCATGCAAATACATATTTTTTTAAATGGAACAGTAAGGTTTGAAGGCTTCTTACCTTTACAGAAAAGAAATCATCTACAACTTTGGAAGACCTGGCAGCTGTGATATCGTTCTAGGGAAATTGATTTAAGCTGCTGTATAGTATTGGCTTTACTGTTTTATTAAAGTAGTCTAATGATGTCTGACATAGGCAATCAAATGCGTTCACAGTTTTTAGGCAGCATCAACTCTATAATGATTATATTCCTTCCACTTTATTCCATCATTTTAACTCTGGTAAAATAGTCTCTAATTTCTGTTGCTTTAATTATTTAAAACTTATGCTAATATTGTTTAGAGACACAGTTTACAGGAATGACTTTTGAGACAGGTGAACTTAAACCGAGCAAAGCTGTTAAATGTTAAATCATCAAGCATGATGAAAGAATTAGCGGGTGATTTAGACAGCTGAAAACCAGATATGAAATACCAATTTCATTGTCTTACTGACTCAGTCTGTATTTTTTGGATAGGACACTTGTGAGCCAATACTTCAATTTACCCACCTGTAAAAATTTATTGTAGTGTCTAGAGGAAATGTGTCATTTCTGTATCATGCTAACTGAAATCAGTAGAGATACACCCAAGCCAGCCTTGTTCTCTGGGAACGTGCGAAGTTTAAATTAGTGTTTGCAAAGTATTCTGAAGCACTTGATGATGAGACCTTCAAAAATGCAAGCTCTTGTTATTATGATTCTCTGACACAAAAAGTGAAGGATGCGTTCAAGTATTTCATGTTATCAGAAAACTGTGCAGCCATGATTAGTGCTACCAAGGAGAATGCTGCACCAAGTAGTCTCTCAAAATTAAGGATGTTGTTAAAGGCTCAGCATAGTTCCCTTGAGGTCCTAAAAGTTATTCTTTTTTCTGTTAAAAGCAAAATCTGTGGTTGATCTAAATACTTGTGATGCTGGAGAAAAGATAGAATTTTTTTTCTTTTTTTTAAAGTTGTGTACGTTTAACTACACATTACATGTTTAGAGCTGCTAAGTACTAAACTATACTAAATTATTTTAAATGGCAAAACCGTATGCTATTTTTGCCGTTTAGAAACTGGTGGGGCAGAGAAACTTCAGAAAAAAATGTTCATCGATCAAAAAATTCAGAGTATGAAAATTATTAACTTTTTGCTAATGCTATAAAACTATCCATAAATGACAGAAGCACTTCTCTATTTTCTCACTGAGTAAGATGATTTACCCACTTAAATGAAAAGAAAGAAGGGAAGGAGTTTGTTGGGGGGCAGAGGGTTGTGATAAATACGGTTATGACTGCACTCTTGTTAGGGAACTGACTTCAGGAAAAAATCTGCTGGTATTGTCCATTCACTTCCCTATTCTTCTTCACAAGTTATTTTGAAAGAGGTAGAGTTAAAACACTATTTATTAGAAAAACTTATTGGAACAAGCCAGTTTAAGGCCCAGAACCCAGACCAGTGCAAACAAAGGATTGTGTGAGGACAGTGAAAGTAGTAAAATATAAAAATTATGTTTAAAGAACATGTTTTGCCTGTATTTTGGAATACTTTGACAAAGTACTTGAATTATCCAAATCGGAAGATCATCTTTTCATTATTAGCTTTATTGATATGCTTCCTCTTGCATCTTAGTGGTGAACTGACGATGACAACATCAGTATTTTTGGGCATTGAGGGGCTTTATTTGTTTCCTTTAGGCAAGAAGGCAAAATAACTGGAGCTAGTTTCTAGCAGCATCCTCTTGATTTCTCTTAATCCTGGACTGTGATGACTCTTCAAGCATCTCATTGGAAGCAATTGTGGGAAAAAGGCCATTCCCTTTTCAGCTGTTCTTCCAAACCCTAATGAGTTAACAATTGAAATACAGAAAGTTGCTTCAGAGGTCAGGAGAGTATATTCTACACAATGGTCACAGCATTTGAAACCATGACAGCACTATAAATTGACAAACTAAAGCAGAGCACTTGGTGGTCTGAAGTGGAGAAAAGAACATCAGCCAAGAGCAGTAAAAAGACGAGCCATGAAACCACACAGAAAAAAATGAGTGATTTTTTTCAGATCACCTTGTTAGAATTTAGTGTATCAGAGGTCAGATGAGTAGAACAATAATAAGGTCCAAGGTTGAATACCAGTGGGGAAGCTTAACCCAGGAGCTCCAGGTCAACCATAAGTGAATGAGGTAGAACAGTGAAACAGTAGTCACCCGGGAAGGGAACGCACAAAAGTCAGCGGGTTAAGGGGAGGAGCCCGACAGTTATCAATTAGACTAAGAGAAAGCCCAGGCTCGAGCACCTGGGATAGAAAAATAATCCCAGTGTGATGAAAGGAGACTTTCTCCTGTGCGCGGGTCTTGTTCCTTGGTTTTTGGGTTTTGAGAAATTTGAAATGTGTAGAGCTAAAGATCTTAAATCTGTAGCAAATGAGAAAATACCAGCCAGTTGGACACATGTCTTATGTGCAGACGACGATGTTTTTATCCCATGCTGGACAGTCTGCTGCGATAAAGGAAGCATAAAAGTAAATTTCTTTTAAAAATATGAGCAAACATACACACACAGAGGCATATACAGGCTTGCACACATGTAGACCACTGTAAGGGGGGTGCTTTTAACTTCTTATTTTGTCTTCAGAAAAGTACAATTCACACCAATTTTATTTTTAACTTATGAGGAGGAATTTCTCCAGATTTGTGAAGAAAATTGCTTCAAGTGATATGTATGGAATATTTAAGTGACATTTTACAATGTAGAATGTATATATATACGTGGTTATGCAACTTCCTCTTCCTATGAACATGCATCACCTAATTTAGTAGGAATTTTGCCATTGATTTCACTGGAGCTAGAAGAGGCCCAAAATAAAGCAGATCATGTGTGATATCCCAGAGTTCAGAATACATTGAAAATATCCAAGTAAAGCTAGCCGTAACTACCCACTAATACAAGCACATGGTTTTTTCTGTTATGCAGATTTCCATTTATGATTGTTATAAGATATGAACAGCTGTGGTATTGTTTTTGTATGTGTCTGTGTGAGTGGAGTGGGGGTGAGGGGTAGTGTGTGCATGCGTCCATACAGTAGAAGTTTTGTATGATGTCTACACTATGTACCTGAAATATTAGTCAGTCCTTGTGAGCAATATGTGGTAAAAGGGCAAGGATGTATAATGTCAGCTAGAGTCAAACTCTAAATGTACTCTGTTTGTAACCTACTACCCTATTTTTCTATTTGTCTATTCTTAACCTCACACTTCTGAGGAATTATATAATTCTGGATGGCTGCTAAAACCAGCAAAATTCTTACAGGCAGGGTAAGTCTCCCCAGCTGCAGTAAAGCACACAGTATCCCTACTATCCTCTGGGGTGTACATGCTACTTTTTGGGTTACAAAAGACCCATTGTCAAGGTATTGTGGTAACTTTTCAAACTCCTTCCCTTTTGGTGCTTCAGAACAACAGTACTAATACAGATAAAGCAGAGGCTGACTGCTAAGCACACAGGTACACTCTGCTCCACAGTCAGTGCCTTTCCACATGCACCAAAGAGGATGAAGAGATTACATTGCCAAGTGGGTTCTTTCTGCTTTAAACAAGATGAGTTTTCTGACATGAAAGCTCCTCCTACAAAGACTGAAACAGAGAAGTCCGGGGACAAAAATACCCAACGTTTTTCAAGAGATTGTCAGTGGTGGCCCCTGAAATCCAACAGGACAGGAAAAAGTTATGGTTTACTTAAAGAAGCTAGAAAAGTTTAGGAAAGGAACATGGACTGTAGTTTTCAGGCTTGTGGCAGGGTATTATGCTTGTTTGGGAAAAAAAGGTGAATATGAAGCAATGACTTTGTTGGATATGATAGAAGAAAAAGGGTATAACTTCTTCAAGAGTTCATTTCAAGATATGATTTGTCTAAAGGAAAAGATACTTGATGTATTTCTCTCTAAACAGGTCTTTTTTTGATGTCATTCGACAGCTAGATTTACATCCTGGAAATTATGGGAGGTCGTGCCAGACTTAAGCAGGGGAATCAAGAAAAAGAGGATAAGAATGTCTCTTGTTTTAAGAGAGGAGATCCTTTATAAAATAGTGTGCAGAAGCGTGGGTGGCAATAACATTTCTTTTGTGTGCAACAGGGGAAGTTGGATTAACTAGCAATAGGATTTAATATACTTTTCTTCGGGGAAAGTTTGTTTCTTTAACTTCACACAAGAGTGAAAGTGGTGCACCATTCAGTTTAATGAACATTTTTTCTTTCTTACAGAACAAGTCAGTTTCAAATTCAAATTGATAACGTCTCTCTGGGATGCTGCTCACAAGGCATGCCATTTTTTGCAGTGTTCCCGAATAGTGTTGCGTTTGCCCTCATGAGTCTCTAAAAGTACTCTGTATGCATTAATGCTCATATTTTTAACATTTTTATGCTGCAAATAGTTCATCACGGTCAAAAAGAAATAAATTAATATTTAGCAGAAGTAGTTCCATTAACTGAGTCTGATGATCCAATGTTAGATATACTGAGGTAAATAATCATAGGTTCACCAGCTGCAATATGAAACAAAGCATAGTTGCCTCCTAGTTAGATGCATAGAGTTTTTTGAACCTAAATATACCGCAGTTGTTGGGAAGGATTTGGATCCAGCTCAGATGAATTGTTCTCCAGGCTCCATCACCTGTACTAGCTAGAACTCCACCAATGTAATGGAGATTCTGCGTCATGTGTAGACACCTACACTGTAAGCATCTAAATTTGAGTGCTTCAATCCAGAGATATATAGAGAGCATACATTTGGTTTATATCCACCCATCATTAGATAACTAGGTGGGCTAGTTGGAATAGTTGTAAAATCATCTGCATCTGAACTGGAACCGTACATTCCCCTGGGAGTCAGTAAGAAGGAATAATCTCTTGTAAAGTGAGATTAATCTCAATCCACAGTAGATACGTGAAATAAGTCAGATGAGTTACACCATAAAAGGTGTATTGTTTTCCACTGAAGATAACAGAAAACTAGTTCTGGTAGAGATACCTACATGAGGAGGACAAATCTCTCCTTCACTCCCAAGCAGTCAGATAGAGAGATTTAAAGATTTGAAAGAAGATAATGAAGTGGTTTTTAGAATTGTTGGTAAGGGTGATCTCCCACAGGTGGAGGATGCCACTGATACTCCATCTGAACACTAACTAGTAGGTGGTGGATATCTGCCGGAGACTCTGACAGGAACAACACCGTGAAGTACTGATAAGCTAAGTCAAGAAGATGGGAAACATAACGTGATGGGGAAAGGAAACACTAGAAGGACTCAAGGCAATGATTCCATGAGCTTGGAAAATGGTTATTGTGGTTGTATTTTCAACAGATACAAGCAGGAAACAACAGCAGCCGTCAGTGCTTGAAAGGAAAAAAAAATGTAGTCCTCCAGATAAAAGTTAAGGTGAGTTGTAGGTAAGTGGTAGAAACTGAGAGAAAGATGCCTCTTAGACATGCCTTGCAGAGTTGGCAAAATAAAGATACGGCCTGTGAATTCACCCTCGATGATTGTGCAGGCTGCCCCTGTGGTTGTGGAAAAGGGAGTCCCAACCACAAGAGATGGCAGATGTAACACTTCAGCTCCCCTGCCCCCAGCATATTTAGATTCTGCTGGTTTAAAATGGATCTTCAGCAGCTAAAATGTCAATAGACTCTTATCAGAGGCATGCTATTAGCTGTACCTCATTTTCCTGTACAGTTAGAAAAACTGTATAAATTGATCATGCAGATTTATCAGTCTGTTAGACAGAAAGACAAACTCTGGTCATCTTAAGACGTGCTCTTCGTAGCACATTTTTCCCAGTTGAATGAAGACCAAAATGATTGATCACACCTTTGTTAAGGATTGCGGGGGGGACACTGGGAAACTGTGGGAGTCACAGTTCATGGAAGTAAATCACATGTACTCTCTTGTGTTAGTGCAGAATGGCAGAGGGGACAGATGACCAGCGTGATCCAGTCTGTCTGATTTCATAAAACCAGTGAATCCTTGACTATGGGCTCTACAGGGCTCTGATTGTGAAAAAGAAGGGACTAAAAGATCAGTTAGAAACCTTCAGTATGGAAAATATGCAAAGTTCTCAGTAGGGAAGAAAGATAGATAAAAATATTATAATTTATCATGGAGGCCGTAATTCCCTCTCCTCACCCATCATAGAGAAATTCAGTTCAAAAGAAACACTGCAGAGTTTTCAAAGATTTTGTAAAACTGGTGATACTGGTAAAATCAGCACCAACTTTGGTGTTTTAAATAGTGCTTTTTATACAAACTCTATATTCTTTTGTGACAGTGCAGGATCAAGCTGACACAATAGGAATTCTATCAGGAATAAAATTAATGGCACCACCACTAAATTGTTTCTGAATTCAGTATAAAAAATGTCTAGCAAGTGGGCAGTCAGAAGTGAAAGCATTACCTATTCCCTTTCAAAAAGGGGCAAAATATATCCTTAGAAAGTTCAGTTCACTCTGGTGAGGGGGTGGAACGATTTTCACCCTTTTCTCATCAACTAGAATGCTTTTCACAGCCAAAAAATCACAAGGTATAGCTAGATGCAAGACTACTTCTGTAGGAAAATGTGTTCATGCTAAAAATGAATAGAAATTATAGCAACAGAAGAAAATGAAACTTGCAAGCCCAGAGAAATAAAACAACTTGTTATTTATGATAAACAACAGGGGATTGTTGTAGGTCTGAAGCAATCAAAAGAATTTTGCACCACAAAGCAAATCTGAACAAAAATAATAATAATACTTAGAATTCAGACTTTTCATTTATTGAATTGTTTCTGTACAACAAGCTTTACAGAATAACACAATACATTCTAATTCTCTGGAATTATTAATGAAACAACCTAGTTGTAAAAGAATATAGAGCTATACACAACAGAGAGCTGTTATTTTGTTGGTTCACATGTTTCTTACTTACATATCCATTGTATGTACTTTTCTTTTCTGTCCTAAAAGTGTTCCTCACATTCTTTTTTAAGAGTGTAGGAGTGCATTTAATGATTAACTGGGTGAAATAACTGTGTGATAATACCTTACCATGTGTGGACATAAACTGGATCACAGCCTTTTATTTTAGTGGCTTTCCATTTCCCCTTGTTATTATTTTTGTGGTACACAGCCTCATAGAAAATCTGACTTCTTCCATGGCTTTTCATTAATGCCCTTGTTCACACTTGAAACCTCTGCCAAACTCAAAGGAGTGAATATAGCTCTTTTTCAAGATCCAAACATAAAATAAATCAGTGATCACTTTCAGATTACAAATTTTTCCTTTTAAGAAGTTTGCAAATCCCTAAGAAACCTTATCCCAGTCTGCAAAACAAAATCCAGCATTCCAGTGGTGCACAAGTCAGCATACTATTTGGTCTTATGCCCAGTAAGAAAAACACCATATTCCAGTCAATGTAATCCATACACTTGAAAACGAGAACAACTCTTAAATTCAGGTGCATTTAGTACTTAGACTTTCTTGTATTCTTGCTATCATGTAAGAACTCTACAGAAAGATGGTCTGAAGGCTTTGTCGGGGAAGTATTATCTCTTTTTTTATCCTCAGCTGCAGTACGAGCACAGAAGGAAGAAATTTTTTTTTCCAAAAAGTTTAGTCGAGTGTGTGTGCCCAAAGCAGAAGAATTTTTCTTCCTTCTTGAGGAAATTCAGCACAGCTTGTTCACCTTGGAATAACTGGAGGAAAAGAAATAATTACCCTATTGTATCATTTCAAGTCTGTCAATATACTTTCTGCCTCCATCAGGATACTGATGGTCCCTTCCTCGCAACTACCTTCTCTACTAAAGTTTTCATCATCTTGATCAATTATTAAGAAATAAACATATGAGCACAGCAAATATACCTTAAAAGCTGCTCATATGCCTGCATGAGAAATTTATCCATGAGTTTAAATTATGAGCACCTCTGGAGTGTGCAAAGTCTATCTGAACTGACCTTTGAAGCTTTTGCATTGCAAAGAGCAAAGGGGATGAAATTCTTTGAACAGATTGTTATAACTTGTTCACCTAAGTCTTTCAAAGGCTACTGGACTGCCAAAAAGAGAATTTTATCCACTGAGATAGGTGAGTATGTATATGGAAAGTTAATCATACAATGTTGATAAAATGGGGAGAAATTCATGCAATAAGATTACACTTTATCTCAATATTATTGAAATGAAATTGAAAGGTTTTTGTATGTGAAAAGAAGGTACACAATGATACTAAAGCAATTTTAGAGTAGAAAGAGGCAGAAATTCCCTAGCTGCAAAGCAAAAGCCATTCACTTGTTGTCTGGAACAGGAAAGAAGATCTAAAAGCTGGATATTTCTATAAGTGTCTTGTTCATACTTCATTGCATCTTCCTTTGAAGTTGTGGCTTTGATCACTGTTCACAGGACAGTGGACCAAATGGGCTTCCAGTGTGATACAACAGAACATTCCTGTGATCCCAAGTGCCACAAGATTCCTTTATGCTAGAAGACATTCAGCATGATGGATAAAATTGTGAGTGTTTCAGGAAGGAGCAGATATCCTAGATCATTCTCCTCTTTCTCCATGAACTTATTTCCTCAGCTGTTGTTCTTCCTCTATATTAACTTTGTTGTGAATAGTTCTTTATTTATCTTTACTGCCCAGGTATGTAGCCTCACAGAAAAGTTTATGATACTGCTCAGTACAGAATGATAGAAAGTTGGTCAGAGAGAAGTGAGCAACACATAAACAAACACCTATACCTCAGAAGCCTGATTTCACTCCCAGCTCTGCAGCAGTACAGATCATCCTCAGGTTTTTTCTCCAGACTACCCTGTGGGAATATGTTACATATTGTGGCAGTTGAAGGCTTTATTCATAGCACGTCTGTGCCAGGATAAACCTGGTTCTCATGGGTAAGCTTAGGACAAAATTTTGTAATTCCTTCTCCAACCTTAGATTAACAGAAAGTCAAGATCTGCAGAGCACGATGAATGAGGTCCAATGACCTTTTGCTGAATAAAAAGTGCAAGGACCAAAGTTATGTTGGTGTTACCCTTAGAACTGTGTGATAGTTTTACACTGTTCTGCTTTGTCTCTTCTGTACATATACATATGTGTACTTTTTTTTACTCTGAATCTTTCCTTATATTGAAAAATTGCCTTCACCACTGCAATAAGTACTATCAGTGTATTTCAGGTCACCATTGGCTCCTCCATAAAAGTTCCTCACTCTTTATGACACCTTTTCTTGGCCCAAAATCATTTGATCTAAGTTCTTCATAGTTCAGCAACATTTGTTCAATTCTTGTCATTCCATCATGGAGATGTTGATCAGATCAATAGAAAACACTTTCTTAAAAAGTAACCTTTTCCTCACTAGAAGACCAGCAGTTTCCTTTTAGAAAGGGAAACTTTTTCACTGAAAATTTTCATACTCATAAAATCTTAAATTAGTTTGCAGCAGAAATATTTGTCTCCCAAAAAACCAACCAACCAAACAAAACAAACAAACAAACAAACAAACAAAAAAAAACCAGCCCTACTTGCTGTTTAGTTTCATTTCTCTCTCTCTCTCTTTTTGCTTTTTAAGAATTTATTTGTTGTTTGTCAAAGAAAGCAATATACTAATGGTTCATACTTTTTTTTTTTCCACTCATTTTCCACTGATTTTTCAACCATACTCAATGAAACTCTAGCTTGTAAAGTCATAGCATGCAAAAGCAAAGGAATCTGTTGGAAGAACTGTACAATTGCCAAGATGGTTCAAGGCTGTTTTCTCAGTTCTTGGACATGGATTTTTGCAAAGAACTGTATATTTTCCATTATCAAATATCAGGGTTTTTTAACTCCACTGTTCTTGGATACAGTCCTGAAATCCAGCCAGAAAGATCCACTGTTTTAGTAACTACTGCCTTGCACATTAAGTGATACAGGATGACCAGGTGTCGGGTAGTCTGTGGTCCACTCTACTAGCTCTCAGTGTCCTGGGTAAATTTCAGTTTTCTAATATTTATTTCACTGGAAAGTGCATCTAGCTGCCTGAAAGACTGCCTCTCACACTGCTAGATTTCTCTGCTGTAGAAACTAAATCTAGTGAAACAAAACTTTCTGGGACCAGAGCCAGGTCACTCTCAGTTCAGTGGCCTTATCTTTGAATTTACAATTAAGGGCTCATGCATGCCTCCTTTCATGAGAGGCAAACCTCATTCTTCCAGTGATCCATTCCCCCAAATATCGAACTTGTGCTACCAGTAGACTGCATCTTTGCACACATGAGGAGATTTTGCTGGCAAAAATTGCTGTAGAGTTTTATTCCTCCTTGACTGAATATCTGTCACTTCCAAACTGATGTTAATTGATGCCTTCTTGCTGTGGTGGTGGGAGTTTCAGAACAGATGTTAATACAGCAATGAGCGTGTTAAGGAAATTTAAAATATAAAAAGACTAACTTCTGCTTACAGTCTATATATACTGCTTAAGATTTATTGAAAAACAAAATAAAGAATATACTTAGCTGCTCTGGGTGGAGTCTGAAACTAATACATTGGCTGCATTTTTCAAACTAAGTCTGCATGAATAAACCTAATTCCCTTCCTCCTTAAGTAGTATTTTAAATGTACCACATATCTTTTTCCTTTACCAGATAAGCATCTGGAATAATAGGGCTTAGTGATACACAATCTAGCACTAGCATCTAGCATGAGAGGCACAAGTCAGCTGAACTTAGAAAATATTGCTGTTAAATAATTACACAGTGTCTTTAAATTATGGCTTGCTGTTTCTGAAAATGACTGTATCATCCATCAACGTATACTGTAAGCTTTTTAAATAGATATATCATGTAAATGTATTTTTTAAGATTACATATAAATGCATTTCTTTTTTATTTTGTATTCATATTTAATTCTAAGTCCATTATTTGAGATTCAAGATGGGATACATCTAATATGAAGCTTTTATACTGCCCTGTAAGTTATACAGTATAGTTTAATATTAAGATTTTACTAGACAGTTACACAGTACTCAGTTTTAATATGGAATACTTCATCATGTTCATTATTCCCTATTTAGACTCATGTAAACTGACACTCCTGAAATAAGCAAGCTTTAAAATGTTAATATAAATGTTATGACTCTTTTAATTGCAATAGACATCTCATTAAGTAATTTAATACCAGTGGGACCTCTTACCAATACACAAAAAAACATATTTTGCCCAGCTTTTACATACAGCACAATATGACAGATATATTTTTTTCCACAGTGATGCTCATCAGCTTTCTCTTTGCTATCCACATCCTGAGTGAGAACGTCTTGGCAGCAAGCTGCCTGGATGGACTGGATTAGCTGGTTTAAACCAGAGCACCTTTGGTAAGGCTGTACCTGTCTGCTCTGGATTAACTAGCAGGACCTGTCAGAAGCAGCACCAGAGAGAGAGCTACCTAGACCACGGCCATGGTGGAGTTAGTTCTTCACCTAGGTGGAGAGAAAAACATGCATGACATTTCCATTAGCCTAGGAGGCAGAAACATCTGGTTACTTGGTTCAGCTCATCAGCAGGAGAGCCTGTAGTTGATTAGCCCTTCTCTCAGTAGTAGGCGTTACTACAGTCAGTGGGAATTACTAAACATGGTTTCAGGGGACTGACGTTAATTTGGCTTGCCAAAATAATATGCAATTTTTTAAGGAGTTTGTGTTAATTAGTTGTATAATTTGATGTGATGTGATTGGTTTTGCACAAAGAAAAGCAGAACAGGGTTTGCTATTAGAAGCTGCAGTAGGAGAATCAAGAGGTGGCACTTAAACAGCGCACAGTGTGAATTTGCAGTGGTGAAAGGCCTTAGTTCATGATCTAATTATACAATGGGATTCCCTTTCTCAAAAGCTAAAAGCCTTTTAATTCTTTTTTCTTCTTCTTCTAAGATATTTTATTTTGATTACTGTACTATTAATTCCTTGCACCTACTATTTTACCACAGATTAAGTCACTTTGGATATCCCATTTTGGCCTGCTTTGTATAATATTCCACTTTTACCAGAAAAGAAATATGTAAAATGATACAAATTGGCAGTTTATAGTTTATGTAATTCCTCACTGCATCTCTCTGCCTGCCTTCTACTCTCTATTCACTAACTCTTTTACAACTATTGTTGGCACTTTAGGCTTCTTTGCTACCTGTGGAATGGTAATCAGTGGTACACTGATGTCAGAATTACAGTTTCTGCCAGGCTAACGGATAACTCTGTAATCTGGGAACTTAGAAACATACATGAGGTAGTCAACATCCTCTCATTAAAAGCGTTTGCTGCCTGATGGCTGTTGGAAAAATTTTAGAACTTCACTGAAAAGTATCTGCTGAGGGCTCTGGCTGAATGAGAGGGTTGTTTAAGATTTTTACTCAGGATTTGCTGAGTATGGGAGTAGACAACTGAAGCAATTCTCAGAAATAGTATACCCTTCTACATTTCTCTGTTCTTCTCAACTTTCTTGCCTATTTGGACAGCAGATTCTTTGGGCTGATGGCTATTTCTTCCTAAGTGCTTGTACAGTGCTCTGCACACTGAGTTGCCAGTCCTGGCAATGGCCTCCAGGCACAGGTCTCTTAGACATGCCAGTTAATTAACTCACAGCACTCTCCCATTATCTGCCACACCCCCCCAGTATTTTAAAATTTCATGTCACCTCCACTACCAACAAGAGGCAGGAATTTATCACCATTTCCACAGGGAAGGAAATCTGAAACATACAGTATGCCATATATACATTGTCCAAATTTAGCTACATATTTATTCAGGAGATTGTCCTTAAGCTGTTTGTGTTGTTAATGATCACTGCTTCAGATCACCCTTGAAGAGGGGCTGTATCTCTCCACGAACTATCAGGTACCAAAATTTAGGCAGCATGGATGCACCTCAGGATTTCCATTTCTATCCTTCTGCAAGAAAACCCCAGGCTTGAAACCCTGTCTCCACCAGGGGTGGCCGAGTGAAATTTATTTTCTTGTTGCTTGAGAGAGTCCTCTGGGGCCTGGGGTTTCACACAAATCTGCTGGGCAATGGAGAACCTTCTCACACTTTGCTGAAAGTTCGCCTGAACCTTGCATGCTGATGTCCGGACTTCTCAGAGATGGTAATAAATCTCAGAGTTGCCTGAAAATATAAAAAATATAAAATATAAATGTTGTTGTAAGACCAATGCTTTAATCACTTCATGTAATCCTCTCAGAAGCAGTAGAGTAAACAGACTTGAAAAATTCCTCATCATTATCAACTCTTGTGCTATATATGGGTAAATATCTCTTGCATCAGAAAGATATGTCCATCAACCCATTATTAATTTACAAATACAAAATAAAAATTTCTTTGAGGAAACATACTATTTTAGGTCAGGTTGACTTCTACAGTCTTATAGTACAAATACAGAAATATTTCTATTGATGTAGAAAAATCATATTTTCGCTTATTTAATGAAAGGTGGTAGGAATTAATGTAAAACCAAGGCAGCAGTACCACACTAATAACCAGGACAAGTTAAGCTAGCCTGTATAAATCTATATTAATTGTAAATTATTTATGAGAGTGGGAGTAGATTGGTCAACTGAATATGAAGAAAGATGTTCAGATTTTGCTTGAATAAAAAAAAAAGAAGAAATGGATATAGAGATAAATCACGAATTTCCTTTCTTAGCAAAACTGCCTTCTCTTTCTTTCCGCCTCTCCTGTCCTCTTCATTTCCCCAAGGGATATAGGCAGGACTCAGGCCAGGAAATTTTCCTACTTTGTGATGCATTACAGAAGTAGCCTGAGAACAACTGCTGAATGAATAGATTTTAAATCCATCGGTGATATCCGTACTGAAGGAGATACAGAACAGACAGCTGAGCCTTACCTAGAAAAGCCCTGCAAGGCTGTAATTTCTTGGACACCTGTGTATACTGAGGTGTCCCCATATGAGCTTTTTTTTTTAGACTCATGAAATGCCAAAACAAAATTTTTATTTGTGTCAGTGGCACTAAAAGTTTGCCTGATTTGTTCACACAGAATTTTCCAGAAGGGCCTGAAAAGCTTGGAGCCTGATGTACTATCATTTTTGCTCCAGTTACTCAGATGTATTTTCCCTGTGAAGCACATTACAGCTTGCAAGTGCCCAGTCCTGTGAAAGGAAAATTAGTCAGAGATATGTAAGTCAAAAGCCTCACAATAGAAGTCACAAGGAAATCTAGTAGAAAATAATGTACTGACACTACAGAACAGTTGCTGTAAATACGTAGAAGCCTCTTTATAACTTGTGATTTTAACATGCTCTCCATCTTTTGAAGCAGGGCTGAATTCTTCATTCTTCATCTCACTTCCAGATGTGATGAAGCTAATTTTTCAGTCAGTATAGGTTCAAAAATCAGTTTAAATGGATATGATGTATCATTAATAAAAAAGAAAGACACAATTAAAACTTTAAAACTACCCATTGTCAAATAAGCCATATATTAGCATTTGAAAATGTTACCATTCACACTGAGTTGAAAATTCCTTCTTTTTAACCTTTTAGACACAGATTTCTTCCTAAGACTGTGTAATATTGCAGCATTTTACCTAAAATATTCCTGAAGTTTTATTCAAGCATTCATCGATGTTTGGATCTTGAAGCAAACTACAGCACAACATAATGTAATGACTTCTGACTTACGGACTTATCAATGTCACAGGTTAAGTGGTTTAATTAAGAATCTGTAAAATGTCAAAACAGAGAAACAGTAGTGGACAATATAATTAGACTGCACCACAAGGTGTTTGAGGAAAGGAGGGAAAATGGTCCATTCAACCTTAACTTTCATATTCCTGAATTCTAAATACTAATGCTGTCTCATCTAGGAGAGGCCAAACATAGAACTCATATGGAATTGTGCAGCATGATCCCCAAATTATACAATTAAGTAATAAACTTTAAAAGCTTTTTTTAATAAAGATTTAAGACTAATGAGGCAACAAGGATTCGCTGTAAGACATTTCATTATGAAACTCAGTTACACAGCAAAACTATCAGTTTTCCCTTGTTGCCTTCCAAGAAAATGCTGTGACTTTCCAAAAGACATTATGCTCAATTAATCCTCACTGCCACCAAGGCATGCTAGCTGTGTGCTCCTCCACCAGAAGCATTCTACAGACAACAAAGATGGCAGGCAAATTAGCACAGCTACCCACCAGCAGGGATTTTAGTATTAGACTGGGTATAATCCCAAACTCTATATTTACCTCTAACCTTCCTTCTCTCTGGGCTACCCTCACAACCTCCCATGTATGTGCTTCTGAGCCATTTGTTTACGTGCAAAATCGGATTACATTACTAACTTTCCCTGCTCTTTAGTCTGTTTTCTTCCCATCAAGATTCACTTTTTGCTTTTTTCTCTGTAACATTTACAAAATCTACTGTGAAGGAAGGGTTACTAATCCTCACCGAGCCTGTGTTCCTTGGTCTAGGTTACCAAGATGCCTAAATAAAAACTGGCTCTAGCATCTCCATGCTTTGTGCGGTCACTTCTGCTTTCTGACTGCAATATGGACATAAATTTAGCTCAAGAACACTTTGGAGGGTAAGGCTGTCTTTTCATTACATGCTTAATATCCACTATAATGGAACCCAGCTTCTAGTTCAGGGCCTGAAGGCATCTCACAATGCAAATAATAGACAATAATGATAATAAAAAGAAAATTTTCATCACGAGGAACTTGATTAGGTGTCTGCATCCTGGGTAAAAGTGTCTATATCTGTAAAAAGTTTACAATTTTTGTTTTGTTTAAATACAGTGCCATTTAAGACTAATTCCATATTTCCTCTGATTTCCCCGCAGATATATTTATGTCTCTGTATTCCAGTGAGTTCCTTTAGTTGTTGTTTGAAACGCATGTCTAAAATTCATGTATCATTCCAAATTTAAGCTTACGGAATCTTCACAGCAACAATTGTATCTGGGTAACAGATTGTTTGTTAAATGGAAATGGAAATTATCAACTGCGTGAATTATTTCTTGTGTTATTCTCGCGATGCAGTACTTTGAGTCACATGCTGTTAGACACTTACTGTGACATGCAGCACTGTTTTCAAGATACCTACAGCTCCCAAAGGTATCATCATGAGAATTAGAGGTCTCAGCAGTTTTTTGATAGGACGGGATTTAAAGCAATATGTACACATTATTTTCTTGTTTGAACATTACCCCTAACAACATATCCAGATATATTGTCTTTTATCTCACTACTCATACAGAGATGAGAAGAGCCTACAAGAGAAGCAATCAACTTGTGGTAGACTAGTTTTGAAGAACAGATTATTCAATCACTTGGATGTCTGCTCTGGATAGGTAGTATCAATTCTATAGTGACTGCACATGAGCAGGAATAGGTTTCCTTTTGGGTTAATTTGCAGAAAATTTTCTACATGCCACAGTGACCCAAATTAATGATATAGGCTTTTATTTTAGTATTGTCATTAGTAATTTGGTTCAAGTCCTTTTTCAGACCCTATTATGCAGGAAAGATAACTAACAGTAAAAAAATAATTTAATAAAAATCAGTAGAAGAGACTTTTATGGCAAAATAATTGTCCACACACACATATACAACAACATAGCAAAAATGTGGATTAGTACCAATTTAATCACTTTTTCATAAGTTTATAGACAGATCTGTCTTACTCAAATTAAATTTTAAGAATAATTTTATAAGATTTGTGTTGTGACACTTTTTACAGTAAATGATTCTGTAGGAACTGATTCTCCATTCAGTGACAGTCAGAGATATTGCTTCCACAATTTTATGTAGACTGTTTACTTGAAGTTTCCTAAAATTTTTTTACAAGTAGCTCCTGGTTATGGAAGTTACAGCGTTTGGCGCTTTCTCTATTGCTTGTAACACAGTGCTCTTTGCTTTCTTGAGGATAAGGCAGAATGTGATTCAGTTTGGGACGAATATGGTGAGAAAGCACCATCAAAACAGGGAGATCAGATATTCATAAACCACTGAAAAAGCATTAATTTACCTACTATCACCTTAGTGGAAAATAAAACCTATCTTTTTTTTTACTTCATTAGTATGTAGCATCATCAAAGTGCTGATAACAGAGAGCCTCGACTTTTTGTATTAGAGTCAAGTCTTTTATCGCAAGAAGGAGAATGCTTCACTTTCTCTGAGCTTCCCAGCCTTCATCCCCACCATCCTCCCAAAGACAGTCTTTTTTTTTTTCCTTCCACCTCTTCTCCTGTGAACTTGCCCATCTGTTTCCATTTACTACCAGATCCCCCTCTCCTACCCTCTCCATACAGCTGATGAACCACACAGTACTCTCCTCCTGCTCCTTCCTCCCCCGGTGGTTTGCTCATGGCAGCTCTCTCCTCCTCTTTCTGAGGACCTGCTTTCCTGAGCACAGGGGCAGCTTATGCTGGGGTCACTGTCCCTGGGGCTTGTGGAGCATCCTGCCCCTGGCTGGGGAAGATTCCCAACCGACCTTGCAGCTTTGCCAACCCCCTGTCACTCCCTGCCACCCACGAGCTACTCGGTTGGAACCGCAGGACACGGAGGCAACAGTACTGCATGCCAATGTGTCTGTGCTGGGGATACCGCCAGAGGTGATGTAAAACTGATGCTGCTTCTCTGGGAGGACATCCCACTTCGGGGCACGCTTCCACACATGTGCACGCCATGTTTCCAGCACAACTCCTTAATGAGCACTCTGCTTCTTGCTCCCTCACCCATTGGTGTGTTGGCCGCTACGCAGAGCTTGGCGCACACACACTGCAAAACCAACAAGGCTACGCAGCAATAAAGATGCTAGCAACAGATAATGAATGGGAGAGTTCAGAAATAAAGGAAAGAAACAAAATCGCAGCTGACATGATAAGAATTTCCAAAATAATAGTAGGGGTCAATCAGGAGTTTTCATCCTTGCTCTCCTATCATTACATGAGGGTAAGGAAATACTGCCTGAAAGTAAAAGCTGATCTTTGGAAACTCATGAAAAAGAAATATTTCCCCTCTCCACTCACAGTATATAATTAGCTCATGGTAATAATTGCCCTAGTGTGTCACTGAGGCCAAGTACTTTGTAAGATACAGTTAGAACAAAATACTTGTAGTTACCTATTTTGTAAGAAGAATACTAATGGCAAGCTTCATGCTTTAAGTTGGTCTCTGTTAAAGACAGGGAGGAGACTTGATACACTGGCTCTTTCAGAAAGATTGAATATTACACGACAGAGACTTATTGTCTGATCCTGTATGGCAATTTCTACTGCAAAGAGAGCAAGGAGGATGCAGAAGGCTGGAGTATCAAGAGGAAACATGTAAGGAGTGGGTCAGAAGATCTATTATAAAAAAATGAGAATAAAATAATGGTAAAGAAAAAGGTTGAGCTGATGTTTAGGTAAACTCTCTTTTACTTTGTTTCTGTTTAATGTTTCTGTGAGGCTCTCCAGAGGTTTTATTAAAGGCTATATATTTACCTTTGTTTTATAGAAACTTGCTTTCGAGGATCTTATTATTTGACTTGGAAGCTACCTCCAGTGTTTACCTAGATGATTATCAATATGCAATAAGTCTGACCTTGATCCCAGTTCCATTTACAGTTATATTGATTTGTTCCTACAATTAATTAATCTTAGAAAGGTATGTCCAGCAATTAGCAATTTGTGAAGACCGGATACCATGTGCTGTTACGCTTAGAGAAAGTACATATTATAAAGCCCATTACTTGTGCACCAGCTGTAAAAAAAAAAGGAAATTATTTAATTTTTTTAAAAACATTACTGCAGAAATATGACTCAAAGGTATTTAATTAATGGATAAAGTGGGAGAGATAGTATAAGGTTGATTGACCATTCTAGACATCAAGTTAAACATTTGCTGGGATTTGAACAACTTTTCTTTGATTTTGATCCTCGTGTCTTTCAAGGTTCCATCACGCCTGCCAGCCAGCCTTCAAGAAAGAAAGAACTGATTTAATCCAAAATACTAAGGTAAAGTTAATATTCTATGTATTACTGACCAATCTCAAATTGTAACTGATGTTAGTTTTGCCTGAAAACCTGAGCAAAGTGTCACAAAGTAGATCAGTGTCATTGCATAGCATGCATTTGAAGCAGAGCTATTCTGATCCATGTGTTAAAGTCACTCCTTTCCAATATTTTCTGTACTGTCCTTAGACCAAGGGAACTTGATATCTTTCAAAAATTGCTCCTTTAAAAAAATGTAGGCTGGAAACAAGAGTCTCTCCCCGGGAATCAAAAGTATTGACTGTGGGAACAGCATATACACTCATCACAGTAGTGCTCCGATTTTCAGTTTAACTGGTAGCTCGTTGTTGTTTTGAGTAGGGAGTGCCAGTGAAACCTTAAAACATAGAAAACCTAGTCTGGGACAGAAATATTCCATGCACACATCCGTCTCATTGAGTTAGTTTAGTGTTTCTAAGTTTTGTCAGTGATAATGCAAGACAGTAATTGCAACATAAACAAGAGCTAATGTATCTTTATTCGGGTTACTCAGCTTTCTATCCTACTGTTTTCTCCTTCATATTAGCCCCTATTCCATGCCCCAGGGCTCCTTACCAGCTCGTCATTAAGGCATGCACCTTCTTGTGGCTCCCTATCAGCCTCCTGCACTGCAGCAATTAACCCATTATAGTACCAAGTACACGACTGTTGCAGCATCTATTCAGATTCATAATGCGCTCTCATTGCATGCCAGGTTTTAAAATTAATTTTGAAGGAAACAAGAGATGTGTTGAAACACGTCAGTCATTTCCGAAAATGGATCATGCCATAAATAATGAGCTTTTTCTAAAGAAAGGAAATGCGATAGATCTCGCGCTTCTGGTATCCGTAAATCATATTATCATCATTGCAGGGGGAGGGGTATTATTTAAACTGGAGAAAGCAGAGATCAGTTGGAAGAAGTGAGGGGAACTCATTGGAGAAGAGGTGACTGAAGGTTGTACTGAAAACAGATCTGCTGGGATGGGCAGAGATCAGCAGTCGAGTCCCACACATACTGCTCTCACTGTTAATCATTTTGTAGGGTCCTGTTTTCATTAATACCAGCACTGCAGAAAACGGAGTATATGCAAGTGAAATTTTCTGATTACACAAAGCTAGAAAAAAATACCAATAATATCTTGTATTGCAAGCAGAGAAAAGGGAAGAAAAGGAATGGGATGAGACAAGGTGAAGTCCGGGAGTATAGCATCAAGATGGTACACTTCAGAAAACAAATAATGAAGCCGTGGGTTTAGGCACACATTTTGGGTGGGTAACATTGATTCAGCAGCTGACTAAAAGAAGAGGTACGAGTTGGGTACTTAAAAAATTTGGATCACTCTCCTTGCTTATAAAAGATGAGCCTTAGATACATTGTGCCTGTATAAAAAAAAAGTTTGATGAGAGAGAGTGGGAATGAAAATGGTGGGGTTTTTCCCTGATTTTCACTGGATGACATTGCTCTGTACTGACGGAGTACAGGCAGATAGTGCACAACTTGGGTTATCCGTTTTATTGCACCCATGTGCAGCACAATTAGTTCAAACTGGAACAAGCACCAAGAAGGTGCACTGGTAGGAGGAGGAGGGGCTATCTAATACAGCAAACTAAAAGTGATTCACTTGTTTACACAAACAAAACAAAGGCTGAAAGGGAACATAACTGTTGTCTATAAATATACAAGGAGAGAGAAGAGCTATTTAAAGGATGATGTTGACTTAAGAACAAATGGTTATAAACTGGCCATGAATAAACCCCAACAGGAAATTAAGAGGAAGCACAGGAATGATATCCTGGAGCGGTCCTCCAACAGGAGCAGGGGAAGCAAGAAATTTCACTGGTTACAGCATGAAATTTGAGCACTTCATGAAACCAATTATGTGATGTGCAGTTGACAGCAAAAGCTGGGGTTTGAACTTGATGCAGGAGGTCCTTTTAAATCCTATTTCCTATGTTTCCAGGGGAAGCTGATTTAAATCTTCAGCAAGAGATGTCTTAGATGCTGATAACAGTAATTAATACCTTACACTCCAGTAATACCCTTCCATCTAAAGACCACAAAGAACACTGAACACATGTGGGAATTAAACACCTAAATATCCACCTGTGTTGTTTCTGTTATTTTGCAGCCAGGAAATTGTGATGCCCTGAGCAACTCTTTTGGATCACTTGGAAAAATCTGTAAAAATGAAGAATAGACCTCACAGATCTCCTAGTTTTAAGAATAAACCTGTAGTTTTGAAAATTGTCATCATGTTTCCAAGGGTTTTTAATTCCAGAAAATGTATGAATTGTATACAATTGCTTGTACAAAGCTATAAGCCATATGCTGTTTAGCTTAAAATGTCAATGAGCAAGTCAGCAACAACAAGAAAATGAAGGTGTTTGTAAATGTTGCATTTAAAAAGCATTTAGAAAAACGAGAGCGGTCCTCTGAAGATGTGTGTATCTTCAAAATCAGAACAATGCAGTATTTCACAACCATTAAATAACTTGTCACGTAGCTACAAACAAGAATCATATAGCTTGAAAAAATGTTGTTTTCCTCTTGGGGAGCTGGAACAGAACCAGTTCCGTGTGTGTTAATCCCCACTCTGACTTCCACCGGGAAAGGTGCCAGGGGTGGCGAGGGATAGAGAGCAGTCGTTCCCTGGCTCTGCTCCCTGCCCTGAAACCCTTCCCTCCCAAACCTGCAGAACCCCAGCTGCACTAGCGGGCATTCAAATAGGCACACAGAAGAGACTGAACACACTGGTCTGGCTCTTTCCTGAGGAATTAAAATCCTCTGTCTTATCCCTACTCTTCTACTTCCATCACATAGGAATAAATCCCTAAGTCCATCTGATTTCTTGCTTTCACCATACTGATCTCTAAATAGTGAAGTGCTGTGTAGAGAGATGCATTCAGAGGAAGAGCTCATTTACACAATTCCCGCCTACCAATGTGCTCCTGCTTCTCCCACGGTCATGTCAGATGCCAGGTATGGTCCCCAAACAAAGCAGTAAGACCACTGTTCCCTGCTCCTTCAAATTCCTCCACTCTGCATCCTCTGCTAGGGCCTTTACAAGCCCCAAGCAAAGATGAGCCAGGTGGGTTTCCCTGTCTGTGTAGAGCCACACCCTAAAAGAACTGGCCGCGCCCAGAAAAATATGTACTCTCAATCACAGGGAGCCACATGTGTAGCTGAGCACAGAATCTGGCAGCAGTGCTGTGTCGACCCTGTCAAAAACAGGTGCTTGAAGCAAGACCGAGTGTTCCCAGGGTAAACCAGCTCTGAGGATGAGGACTCAGTAAACTTGGGATGGGAAGCAGTGTTGTGCTGGGTGCAGGGATGGAAGGGAAAGGCACACACAGAGAATTTGTCAGGCATCTGAAAGCATCCATTTCAAGAAAATCAATTATTTTCTAGGTGACTAAAGTTTACATATGCTTATTTGGAATTGGGAAGATATGACCGTGTAGAGGACTGATAGTTAGACTGCCCCCACCCTTCACATGCTGCTGGTTCTTCTGGGCCATAATCTCTCCAGTGGATAGAACACAGAGCCTTCTTTTCCCAAAGCTCCAAACAATGAGGCCATGATCCTTATAATAACACACAAATAATAAAAAATAATACGAATTCCTATACACAGAAGGTCCGGATTCTGCCCACAAAAATATACGCTCTGTTTAAGTCAAAGAAAATTGCATGTGTGTAGCTGAGCTCAGAAGCTGGCAAGAAGCCCACTTGTAACTAAGTCATGCATGTGAGGACAGAATAGATCCCATTGTTCCTTGAGAGCTTTTTAATTTTTCTTTGTTTTTCTCTAGGATACGAATTACCTAAACTGAAAACCAGAATTTTTATCTGGCAGGCAGAGACACATTACATTGGATAAATTTTGGGGGTTTTTTTGATCACTTACCACTTTAAAGGCTGCTGAGAGAAAATAATGTATGTCTACAATCTCTTTCTATAGACCTACCCAAAGAAAGTTTAATCTGCTGTGGATAACGCCTAGAGCAGCCTGTGATCAAGTTCTGCCATGATTCATTTCGTCCAAGACAAGGGGTGAAGGGTTTCCTCCTCTGAGCTCCCCCACAGCCTTTTCAAGGCCACACTTTTCCACTAGAAAAGTGATCCATAGGGACTAGAAGATAGAGTGGAAAAGTGTCTTTTCTGGCTTTCCTCAGGGTACAATACAATTTTACAGGTCTTCCCTTGGTTTCTGCCATTGCCTCTGTTTAAGGCCCTCTTAAAGAGCAAAGTGAAATATAAAAATTATATGGTTTCCAAACACATGATCTTTCAAGCAGAAAGATCTGTTTCTGCAGAGTTTTAGAACAGTGGTGCCAATTTCTTCCTATTTCTCCCTTTTTACCTCCAGCATTTTCTACCTGTCTTCCCAGAAGATTTTTGCAAAAACTCATAGAGGAGAAAAGTGAGAGTAAGTTTTTTTCCCGACTTCGTTGGAGAAAGATGATAGCCTGAAAAGGATATTTAGCCTAAAATCTCTTGTGGCTGCAGCTTCTGACCTGGAACACACTAAGATTACATCTCAGATCAGCATTTTTAAAAAGATCTGTGCACGTTTTTTATTTGAGAATTCCAGATAGGGGTCCTAATATCTAAAGACTAGAAATCTTGAGGAGTGCCCACCTGACTGAAGCAACCTGGGACCAAACAAATTCAACAGCAGTCTTCTAGTCCCCATCCCCGTTTCCTTCTCTCCCAGCCTCACCATCCTCCTGAGAGGGCTCTGTTG
>VZTG01003862.1:2609141-2673891 GCA_013397845.1 Melanocharis versteri
ACTAATCACAAAGGTTAATGCAGAATAAAATACTCCAGTATGAGATTGCTGTGGAGGAATAGAAGGCTTTAAAGCCTAAAGATTCACAAGCAGAACAAATGCGAAAATTATTTCTAGTCTGTTGGCATCTCAGGTACAATAGCTGTTTTAAAAATAAGCCAAATTAATGTTTATTTCTAACCATAGAATATTATGACTGTATTTAACATCTCATCTCTTACGAAGTTTATGCATTAGATTGCATATAATTGCCATTGAACAGTGTGGCAGTATTCTGTTCATCTGAAAGATAAACAAATTCTGTTTAACAGTCCTTAGACATTTCTTTTGCTGCAGTTTGGCCTCATGAACACCTTATCCTTGTTTTCACTTTAAAAGGAAAAAAATTAAAGGTAAAAACCATTAGGGATTTCTCTTTAAATCCAGCAATCTATGCATACTACTAAGAATCAATGCTCTGTAAGCTGTCTAGTGTTCTGCAATAAATTCTAGCTTTTATAGACTTTTTCTGGGCCAGGTAGCTGTTAATGCCATAGAAATTGATTATTTGTGGTGTTCTTATCACTGCTTAAAATATCTAATTGCTTTTTCTCCACAGATTTGGATTTGGCTTGCTTGATGCTGGACGATTAATGAAGGAAGCCCTAACTGGACAAATGTTGGTCTCCTGAGACAATGTGTTGTTGATAACAGGTCTGATTTGAGCAAGTCTAGTCAAATTCAATTTTAATAGTATTTAAAGGCACACACAGGACACACATAGCTGAGCTTTTGGCTGGTTTGTCTGTTTTTTTATGTCTGTCATGTTACCAAAGCTTATTCCCATTAAGCATTAAACTTTGCTAGGCAGGAAAGACACATACCTGTCAGCTGCAGAGACACAAATTTTGCCTCAGTATAGCAGGTTTTGTTCAAAATTTGCCTTTATTCTTTCATACTTACGCAGACTGAAATATGTAATTCATCACTGCATGACTGTTCCTGTGGAGGAATTATTGCACTCTGATTATTTTGAACCCTAAAAATTATTGATTGAGGTAAAGAAGAGACAAGAAGGTATTGCAATCAGTTCTCAATCTAGTGAGGGCAACCTTTTTCAAGGCAGCTAATCCTTACCCTAAAAGCTGTATGCAGCTGCTAACGCTCCTATAGGACTTTTCACATAGCTGTGCCTGTGTCATTTATGTGAAGTGAAGTACAAAACATTTTCCACTGCACTACCAAATCAAGATAACCACCAAACATCAAGGCACTATCTTATTGGATTGCTGCACTGAGTGTGAAATTCAGCTCACAGCTCAGTCACAGCTTCAGCTGAGGAGGAAAAACGTCTCACGTGCCACCGGAATTCTGGACCTCAGGGTGTCTCCCTTCTCATGAAATTGAAGCAATGACATCTAAAGTCAGTAGGGTCTAGAGTACTTTCCTCCTTCCAAGACTTCCTGTTCCCTAGAGAGAGGTAAAACCAGGGGGAAGTGGAACGTGCATCTGTGCACCTTGCACCCCTTCTAACCACAGTGCTAGTCTCTCTTTCTTTGTTCCCAAAGAAAGTTATTGAAAGAGAGCCTAATGACCAGCTCCTTGCAGGTCTAGGTATGGCACTGCATATTGTTTTAAGCACCAATTTGCAGAAGTGACTGTTTTCTTGTGTGCTGTTTGTTGTCTTTGCATTTTCTGGAGGAAAAGGTAGAAATCGCCGAGGGGGAAGAAAAATGGATGGACATGGAAAGTCTCGAACACAAGGTCTGTGCTCCAGCTCCAGCATTTATCTGTATTCATAGCCCTTTTCAGCTAAGTGGCCCCTAGCCAATTTGGGACCTGGCTGATGCTAACAATATTTGATTCAAATAAAACGATAACCCCATTCATGTCTTTTGCAGCATTATCATAGTCACAGCAGTAACGCTGTAAACTAATGTTTTACCTAACAGCCTGAGAATGGTTTAGGCAGTGTCTCACGTATGAAGATACCCCAGGTCTGTCTCCAGACACAGAACAGTCAGGCTTGTCACTGCCACCTTGCAGAAACCCCCCGCTTAGACACAATGCTCTGAATCAGGGTGTTGCCTCTCTGTCGGAGGCATGCCATATTTCAGGAAACAATTTAAGATTCATTAGTCTGGAGAAAACAAGATACAGACCATTTTTTTTCCCTGCTGTGCAGGTACAGAGCAGTTACCTACAATGAGCTCATCCCACAAGCCATGGCATCTTTTTGTTTATCCATTTCAGCCAGATTAATGTTAAGACGGACTAGGTGCAAACAGCTGGTTTTGTGCACCTATGGATCAATGCATTCTGCATGGTTTTTCAAGCATTTCTATTGAAAAGGCAGGAATGCACTAGAAATGTGTAGTACTGTGAGGTGGTTGCTTCCCAAAGGTGTTTCTCTGTTCAATCCTGCAGTAATTCTCCAACAAAGCAACGGCTGAGAGTTACACCCCTGAGGGATAGGAGCACTCTCCCTTTTCTCTGGATCAATGTTATATGTAAAAGCCACAGCAAGGAAGTCTGTTTCTCAATATTGTACCTACTTGAGGCTCCTGAAGGTGTGATTAATTGGGAGTGATTAATTAAACCATGAGTCATGACCTCCTTTTTTTCCTGTCAGATTACTTATGAACAAGAGGGCAGTCAGTGTAGTTAAATGGTATGAGATAGTAAATTTAGAGGAAATAAAAAGAAATTAGTTGTGTTGCATGTGGTCAACCTGAGGGATTTCCTGCTACAGGTGACCATCTGATAAATAGGGTTCCCTGACTGAAAAGAATAGTTGTTAATTCTATTGCTGTAACAGACAGAACCATCACGGTATTTCTGGGACTTCTGGGTGTACTGGGAAGGCAGAAGTGAGTCCTGCTTGGCTAATAAAGTGAGAGCAAATGCTCTATGTGCTGGGAAGTCAGGTAGGAATGCTGTTCTCCATGGACAGCAGCACTGCACTATTAGCTTGATCTATGACTTGCCATTTCATGGTTTGGTTGGTTGTTTATTTGTCTTTTTAATTCCTTGGGAAAATACTGTACTGGCTCTTTCTGTTGACTGAATGACCAGGCTTGAGCAGAAGACATAGCATTCTTCTTCTCTGACCTTTATATCAAAATTGATTAACAATAATTCTTTTGCAGAAAAGGATTGACAATAAGATGTGGATGTTCACCTTTAATGAACTCTAGTCACCAAGTGGAAACCAACTAACTCGGATGATGCAATTGACCACCTTCTCAGCAATAGCTGAATACTTACTCCTCAAAATGTTCATAGATAATATCAAGAACCACCTGCTGCTCTATTTGGATTTTTTGTGTCTCTCATAATTTCTTGGGGTTTTTCTCATTAGTGGAAATAGCAGGATATGCTGGCTAGTATTTATGCAGTCAGAAATGGTATAAGTGAGAATTAGAGGCTGTAATCCTGCAAAATATTCAAAATTTTTTGTTTATGTATTTTAATCTATGTAAAGTAAGAAGTCCACTCATAACCTAATTGGTTTTGTTTGTTATCATGTTTGGCGTTTTAGAGAAGAGTTCACTGGAAGGTGTCTATTTTATATTGTTCTCACTTTCTAATATAAGACTCTTATTTAAAAGACTCTTTGTTTTCAATTATGAAAATACTTTCCTGATCTCATTAAGCCAAAAAAAGATGAAGTGCTATTTTTCCTTTTTATTTGTGACAATACAAATTTAACACACCTATGGCAAAGCAATTACTGTGTTTATTCTTCTTATACAGAGCAAGCCTGTTAACTGCAAATGTGAAGAGATGAAGCAAGCAAAACAGAAAAAGTGCGAAGAGCTTTGCTGCCATATCGTCACTGTATCAGATGGTTTTAGGATCGATGAGTGAATAGGTATGTAAGAGAGACTGTTGCTCTACAGAGAAGGGTTATTTCTAAGAAATAAAGGGGGGAAAAATTGAAAGGCACATCAGTACATTGTCACTATATGATGGCAATATTAGAGAAAGAACTTCATTTGTCTTCTTTTAATTTTGATTCTTTGCAGTGGAAGAGTACTACAGAAAGATCTAGATAATAATGTCTTTGATTTTATCAGGTGTTGCCACAGTACCAGTATTGTTGTTTTCTTGTTGGAGTTACTCATGCAAGAGAAACCACTCTGCTATATAAGTTAAAAGTTCACATTCTGTCCTTCATTTTTGCACTTTACATCATAAGACGCTTTGTTTACTGTAGAGGTAATAGATATCACCACCTTTGTTTAACCATGGAAGTGTCGATTTTCAAATTACTTGAAGTTTTAATTATTGTGATTATAACTTAATACTGCTGCAATGACATTTCACATGCAGAAGTTATATCAGTGTAAATCTCTTGGGACAACAGGCAGAAATTAAAAGATTTTTCTCAGAATATTCATAGTACACTGGAAATTGGGAGGTCAGGATTTCTCACAGATAAGACCATCTGTTGCTCTGTTTCCCTCCATGGACATACATGCTACATTCCCTTCCACCCTTATATCCTACAGCAAGAAAAATGTTTCCCTCACTATCAGGGATGCAGTGGTCTTCTTTGTCAGGCACCTGTTTCGGTGGGTTTGGTGCTGTACAAGACTGCTACCATGCAGAAGATATGGGGGATGTCTGGATTGTCAGAGTCATTGCTTTAAATGCCAGAGGTGGAGGAGTTCTGGAAAGAGCTGAAAAATTACGAGTCGATTAATTTGTACTTCACAGAAATTTCTGTTAGAATAGAGACAGAAAGGGACTGAATGAGGCAGGAAAAGAAGAAAACATAGAGGTGAAGTAATGGCAAAAAATTAAGCACTAAGTATTTCCTTAAACTGCAGTCAGAGATGGGGATTATATTTGACCAAACAACCAAATCCTCCCCCACAAGTCAGGACTAAGGCTAACTCCAATTCTTTTTATTTCAATACTTTCAATAGAAAGGACCCAGTCAGTTATTCTCTGTGCGCTAAATAGCAACACCAATAGACCAAGCAGATGGTTTTGTTGTATTGTCTGAGTGGTGTAATATTTTACTGTAAATATAAATAGGATATTCACTCACCTTATTCAAGTTCCCAATGTACTTTATAATAAACCAAATAATTCTGACAGAAAAATGTTGACCAACCCTAGCTTAACAGCATTCACATAGTGAGCTGAATACTGACACAAATCCCATCTGTTAAAAAAAATCAGTGGTATTACATTTACTTTTACAATTTGAAGGATAAAGACAGAAATGCAAGAATTGGAGTAATAAAAGCCATGTAGTCCCTGCTCTTCAAGGGTCTCATCTAGAGTCTATATAAGGTAATATACATACTCTTTTTGATTTTAACAAAGTTTGCATAAGTCAAAAATCATTGAAAATTAATAGCAGGGAAAATAATCACTCTGTTTATATTTTTGGGTTATATCCATAACAAGCTTGTAAAAAATGAAAACAGTAGAAAACATTATAAAATATCCAAATACTAAATGTATTCTAGACTTCAAGACTACCTCATTTTCTGCTCCAACATGAGTGTATGATGAGTTTTCCAAAGCCTTTTTTGAAAACATTTCTCTTTCCACCATGGAATAGTGCATCTTGATTTCTTCTTGCAGCTCTTCCTTCTAGAGACATGGATCTTTGGACAAGCAGTTGCCAATATCAGAGGGTAGTCTGGAATGTACCACCACCTGGGACACCAAAGGATTACAGATTGCTCTGACGGGAACTGCTGGGTGAGGGGTGGTGGTGGGTCAGGAAAGCATCCAGCTAAAGCAGAGTGCCCAGGAGTGCCCCAGTGATCAGAAGCAAGGCCAAACATCACTCCTCCTAGCACAGATTTCTGAGCTAACCCGTATTTTCAGATAGAGCATATGGATTTTATTCTTACAGTGGATTTTTATCTGAAAATAAAAAAAAGCAAGCAAAAGGACTATAAGATTAGATCCTCATTCTGCATTTCACCGAAGGAGAACTGAGGAAAAGACAGATGGAGTGATTTTCTGGGGCAAGTTGAGCCCTGGGTCGAATTGGATCTCCTGTCTTGTTCAGAGGCTGCCCTTTCCTGACTGTGATGTGGAAGAAACACAGCCATTAGCAGGCACCTGCAAAAATACTCCACCTGTTTTTGCTCAAAGTGACAAAGCCCAGAGGACGATGTCTGTGTTCCCTGCTGGTCTGTAGGGAGCATGATGTAGCTGATGCAATTCCCGGCTCCAGCACACCTGCAAGGTCTCATTGATCTGCTGTTCAGTGCTCTGAAAACTCAGAAATCTATTATCAGTGTGAGCATGTGCTTATTGATCAGATTACCTGCGTGTGCTCCCAGAGTGCGCCTAATTGTACCGGCGTACGCGCACACACACACACGTGAATATTCACACACGTGTGCATAGACAGGCACACACACATGGGTTAGGGGGATGTTTGTATGATAAAGGCTGTACCTTTTTTTTTTTTTAGCTTTACAAAACTGCACATAAATAAAAAGAATGGACCTTCCCCATGAAACGTGAGCGCAGAAACACTCACAAGTGGCCAAGAGCTGCTAAATAATTAATCAATAGAGCAGTGTGGCAGTTTGAAATGTAAATGTGATGGATGAAGGTGTGATGCTTGTCATCAGGCAGAAAATGATGTGACTGGAATGGATAACCCACAGTACCTGCAAACTGGCAAAAGCTTGGACACAAAGATAAAGTAAAGCCATCAGACAGCAGACCTGGCAACCCCTAATTCTTGCCTTTGACCCACAATTCACTTTCATGTCTCTGTCCCAGAAGAGATGTTTAAAAAAATTATGAAGAGAGATCTTGGGGTAGGAAAGGGGTGAGAAAAAAATCATCTGAAGAAATGCTACCTGACAAGGCTGCAGGCTACGTTCTTGAGAACACCTTTCTTTTCTTTATGTTCTCCTTCTCCTGTTAAATAAAAATGCAGCTCCTTTTTTCCCTTTCCTTTCTTCCAAAACTCTCCTGAGCCGTTCCTGCAAGTGGTTCTGTGACTCGGGAGCTGACAACAGCCACATGCAAAGGAACAAAGAATGAGAGTGACAATTCAGAGTGCACGCAGGTGAGAAAGACACCTTTTACTTATCAAACTAGGCTGCAAAAAATGCTCTTTTTACTCAGCGAGCTAGAAATAGCGGTGATCTAACAAGGCACTGATCCAAATTCTTTATTTATGCTGAGATGTAATGCTAACAGGATTTTTAGGTTGACTAGTAGTCTGTGGCCCCTCTGTTCAAGTAAGGAAGCATTCCTCTGATTTGGAAAGAGGAAAATCCATATAATTACCGTATATTATGTGACAGGAAAATGTATGCTGTGATGGCAAAGGGTGACAGAAAATGTCCATCAAAAAATTTGTTTTCAGCGACTTCCTATGCCAGTCATTGCATTCTCTCTGCGGGGAAACACAACAAGATAGAACTCAATTCTCCAAATTTGAGAGAAATTAACTTTTGTGAAAAATGGGATTTTTTTGATCCTTTTTTTTTTCCCCTATAAAATTGCGAGCCTGCAAGTAGGATTTAAAAGTTCGATGCCTCCTCCTCCCTGGAAAAGAGAAACCTATGTCTCAGTAAGTACTATTTAGCAGGTTGGGTATTTTTTCTCTCTTTTGTTATCAAAAGCCCACTCTTTACAGAAAGTGAAAAATACCACAGTTTAACATTAGATTTTCAAACTCCCCAAAATATACATTAGCAGATAACACCCACTAAAAGTGAAAGCTAAATATAGATATATAATGGTATTTTGGCATACAAAATAGATGTTCTACCATTTCTTAGACGTAAAATATACATACAAGTATTCTCTTAAAATCTTTTCGTGTTTTTTAAGACCTCTACACACACGAAAGCAGCCTGCAGAAGCAGCAGATCTCCAGGTGAACTGGCCAGTGTTTCCATATTTCCTCAAACGAGTTTTTTTGCCTTTTTTTTTGTTGGGATCAGGTTTTTAATCTTTATGATACCTTTATAAAAGAATCATCAAGAAAACACATAAGTATTTCTACATTTAAAAAAAATAGGTGCCAAAATTAATTTTGGAGGTCAAGAATTAGAGCTTACATTAAAATAGAATCCTAGTTTGCCCAGCTCCATAGTAAGTAACCTACATTTCGTCTGGGACAGGTTGCTGATGTAAATCCATGGAAGGGAAATCTTTCCTGTAACTTGGCTACCTGGATAAGCTTTGAGCAGAGTGCCAACGATCTACGTATACAGGGAATCACCACCCTCCAAAGAAATATTTCCCATTTAGAATGACAAAACTGTGGTCTGATTGGTAATTCAGCTTGAATCTCTTTTCTCGGGCATTTTAAATTATGTTTTCAAATTTGTCCTCTTGGAGTTTTCATCTAGCTTGTGTGAAAGGCACTTAGCTGTATATATTTACCTATGTAGCAGGCATATTCATATTAATTTTTAGTGGTTTTGCACAGCTTCACAAATGCAATAATAAGCAATAAGCAATAATAATTGTTACTGCAATCATAAGCAGAATCAGACCTGAGAATTTGGAACAATACGGGTACACTAGTCTGTGGGATGGAGGAATGATCCCACACTTTACATCTGTTATGTTTTTGACAGGATATGTTCGTAGATTTTGCAGTGTTAAAAAGGAATTTGGTCTAATGGTTCACAAAGATTGATGCTGAGTATAAGCAATTGCTACATCGCAGTAATGTAGCAATATTTATCACTAGTAGGACTTCTATTCCCTCATAAACTGCTGTAGAAGTGGAAAAGAGACATTTTAGCACTCTGTTGTCACTAAACTCACAGAAGTCCATTTCCGAACCTCTAGCCTGTCTCAGCTACAGAGGGTCTTGCAATAGAGAAATGACGGATGGGGCTGTAAATGTGCACCAGTCATCCCCAGCCCCTGGGAAGGAGAGGCACCTACTCAGGCTGGAGAGAGCTGTGATGCACCACGTCCACGTGCCCTGTCTGGAGGCCAGCTCACTGCTGTAGAGGAGCCTGCCAGCCTAGCAATAGGAGCACTGGTTCACTGTGGAAGGGATTGTACAGATACACCAGCAGTCAGCCACTAGTTTCAGATATCATAGAAACAGAGGCACCACCAGGGCATTACTTTCTTCTCCCTTTAAATTTGCTAGGTACATAGAGGAAAGGGACATAAAAATTAACCTGACAAAGGCAGAGCTAAAAAACAGATCTGTGTCTTAAACCCCAACAGTGGCCACCTGCAGCTGCCTGCTGAAGAGGAGAAGCTGGTAACCTCGTAGCAGAGTGTCCCAGATCATTGTCCCAGCCTCCAGCAATTTCAAGCTCAACCCACTACACTTGGACACTTCTTGAATTAGGAAATTTTGCCTACCTTGCTGTAGCTATGATTGGTTAAATATACAGCGATGACTCGCCCATAGCAGCAGGCTTTGTTTCACCCCAAGTGTCATGCCAAACTAGTTGTATATCACCGTGAAGAATCACTGCATTTCCCCAGAGTTGAGTTCCTATGGCACATTTTACTTAGATACTTTCTCAACACCCTCGCAAATATGTCATAGATCTAAAGCACAGTCTCCTTTTCAAAATGAATGGGTCTGATTACAGGCATATTCATTTTGTAAAAGGTACAAAAGGATACAAATGTGCCTTTCCATCTCCTATAATGTCAAAGTAAGACCCTCTTGCCCTTTTATTTCAATCCCTGCAATTTGAAAATAAAAAAAATGACTTGATTATATGTTTTTTACCATTAAGTGTATAATTGCTTTTGTGTTTTGACATTTAATTCCTCTTACCAAAATACATGGTAGGAATTAAAAGTCAAATCTTTTATGTATTTGATGTACAGAACCTTCCATGTATTTCAATAAGAGAGATAGAGCAGTGAAACCTCACGGCAGGTACAGTGAAGCCATCTGAAAATGAAGTCACTTTTTATACTGGAAATCTGACTGTGGCCCCAGTTCTGCCCTCTCTTATCTAGGTCAATGGCTTTTGAAATCACTGGAAGGTCTGAATGAGTCAAAACCAAGCAAAACCTGCAGGATTTGACCTTTAAAATAGAGCTGGGATTATACCGTGCCCTGTCGGGCAGATTTTGAGATTACAGTCCAGTCTGAAAATTAGTTCTGAAAGCCATAACACAGGAGTTGGCCAGGCACTTGAGTGTACTGACCTGGTATGGGATGGTAACAGTAAAGAACACGAATCCCAGCAGGGAGGACCAGGAGCAGCCAGGACATCAGTGGGGTATCTCAGATGGCCCAAGGCCAGCAGGAGGACTCTGTTGTGGAGAGAGAAAGCAAACTCTGGGCTGGTGAAAAGGTGTAGCTGCACACAATATGTTGCTTGTGGGTATTTCCCGTGGGTTTTACCTTCCCTTTTTCCCAATTTTCCCCGTAAAGTTTTTCTCACTTTGTGTACTGTCCTTCCCTCTACTGTATTCTTCCCTCTCTTTCTCAGTTTTCATATTTCTTCTTTTTCTCTGTTCTTCTATCTTTCTTTTGCTACTTGTGCCCTTTGCCTGAATTTTCTCACTCCTTTTTTCCCTGTACTGCACACCAAATTCTCCATCTTTGCCTTAATTTCTGTTCATACTCATTCACAACCTACAGGCTGAGATTTCTTCTGACTGTATTTCCTCCCACTGGTTGCTCCACTGTGATTTATCCCCACTCACCCAAGTCCCAAAGTGACTTGACCCTACATCCATAGCTGGGATTAGTGCCCTGAGATTTAGATTTATGGAGTCTAGTGCTGTCTGAAAAAGTATTCTGCAATCTGGGAAGCGGACTCTGTATAGGACATCAGATGAATTGATCTTGGGACTGCATGAGCCAGGAATGTTGATGGTAGGCAGTAATTGCAAACAAGAGCTCAGCAATGCTCTTCCCAGTGTTGGTATTCTCACTCACAAATTCTGTCATGCCTTCACAATGTTCTAACAAAAACTGCTGCTCTAGGAAAATATGCTCTTGAAGTAAGATTCGGGCTGTCTTTCTGCTTTTCTCGAAGCCAGGGGCACAATTTTCTTTCTTTCACCTCAGGAAAGATGCCACCAACAAAGGTAAAGGACAATATACAATGTATCCATGAAGAGAAGTAAAGGGAGCAGGAAATAGTTGCATCAGGAAGAAGCAAGCCAGAAAAGGAGACGAGGGGAGGGAGAGAGAGAGAGAGAGAGAGACCGAGCGCTGAGAGTATCTCCACGCAACAGTTGTAGGTGTCACCATATCTCATGGAGACACACTTAGCTCCCCATAATGAAAGCAGCTTGCGTTGCATGGGTGCCAACCACACAAATGCTGGAAGTTGCCTCCCTTTGGCCATCGTGTGCTTGCACTTTGCAGGGGGAATGAGAGAGCTTGGGGCTGTTCCAGCCCAGCCATGGCTTTCGAGGGCCTGCTTTCCATGCATCCTACTGCTGACAGGATTGTGAGCATGAAGGGCTTTTCAGGCGTGTGTTAAAGGTGCGTTTAGACATACACACGTGTATACATGCATATGCACTTGCACATTTTTTTCTCATCATTTCTTGCACAAGCAAAAATTTCAATTTAAAAATTAGATGGGAATGGAAACCCCATGACAAGTAAATCACATAATTGGTCCAAGCCCATACATTCAGGAAGGCAGAAGATTTACGACAAAGAGCAGACTTAATACAAAGAAATGGATCTCGTTTTCGTTAAATAAGTAACTGCAAGTAACAAGTCATTGATTTATACCTGTATCATCCAGTCTTTGAAGAAGTCTCTTGATTAAAGTTTAAGATCAGACATCCTGAATATCTAGAGTATGTTCATGTGAGTAGCTATTTTACCCACAATTGGGTGTCATTTGAAAATTCTGTAGTTTTGAAAATCTGTATCTTCTCAAGTGACCTGCTTCTCAGTAACCATCAACTCAAGGAGATTCTTCAAAGTTAACAACTTTTTTTTCTTTTATGATCATGCAATTCTGAAATTGAGAGGTGCAAGACAGGTGCAAATTATTGCTTTTTTGCAGCTCTTACAAGGTGACCAAAGTCTTCAATAGGTCACCTTGGATGCTACAGTATTTCAGAACACACTTGCATACAAACAAGAGTATTAACTCATGCTACTCATAAGGGATTCTCTGTTCACACCAGTCACCAAATGGTTTTGGGGTCATTCACAATGACCTTTTAAATATTTTTTTTTACAGCAATAATGTCAAACAACTACAGAATTTACTGCTGCTTAGCCTGAAAGGGAGCTGTTTTTCAGAATGGGGAACTTGGGGAAGATGTTTTCACTCAGCTGGAAACTTTATGGGGCAGATTTCATCCATAGGCCAGAAGTAAATGTCAGGTCCCTTAAGATCTTGAAACTCAATGAATGTTCAGCCCCAGAAATCAGGTGATGAACCAGAACTTCAGACTCTCAGAAACCAAACACTTTGAGCTTCAGAGAGATTTAGTTCGGTTTTATTTTTTCTCCATATTTTTTTCCTTTTTCTTTAATTTTGATGGATGATGTTTTGTTCTGCAGTGAGTTTTAATGTGTGTAGCTGTGGAACATTTTCAATTGTCGCAAACAACAACAACAAAAAGCAATATTTCAATATTTCTCAAGAAAAGGCTTCAAAGGTTTCAGATCTTTTTAAAATGTTTCTGCTTTATTTTGACGTGGCATAAAAGTTTTGTATGCAGTCTCGCATCCGCTATTGTGACAGCTGTATTTAATGAGTGCAAAATGATCAGAAAAACATCCTTTACTGTGGGTTGCCATTGCCAGCAGATGACAGGAGAGAGGCAGTACTGTAATAACAGAAGCGATGAAGTAGTTCATATTACTACTGATGAGGTATTTCTAGCTCAAACGCCTAGGTATGCCTTTTGAAAATAATGCATTGGTCACATTACCTGATCGTTTCATCAGATTTTGTTTCCAAGTGCGTTTTGAAATAAAATTGTGCATTCTTAGCCTCAGGTCATGAAGCGGTTGGTTGCGACATATTATTTGGGGATAACAGAGTCAGTTTCTGTAAGATGAAGAGGGAAAGGTCCTAGTCTTGTCTATAAATACCGGCCTTTCCATCAGACTAACGCTAAGCATGAAATGCAGATCCACAGATATGCTAGAAGTGAAACATTGCACAATACGTTTGATTTCTATTTTATATGCATATTTATTATCAGACTATTTTAGTCCAAATTGGAGAGAGTATAAAAATAAATCTAAATGGATTTGAAAGGCAGGGTATTTCTTCTTTCAAAGCTTCATCGTTCCTGACTTCCTCTGGTGACTGTTAGCTTATCATGCCTTTGTACAGGAGATCTAAGTATTTCATTCTCTCTTGTGTCTCCATGTGGTACCATTTCGCAGATAGTCTTCCTTTGGTCGCAAGATGACAGTGAGAATGGATTGTCAAACTGGACCACTATGACAATTTACTCTAGGGGAGAAAATCCTGTGGGTGTTTAGAAGCTTTACTGTAAGTTATATTTGATTAACTTATCCTACTACTGACAAATAATTAGGTCAGCAATTAATTTCAAAATGCAAATGTGCTACAGGCCTTCATATTTTAAGAAATTCCCTTTGTCTTTAGTTTCTACTTGTGTTAAAGTCTTAATGGATTTAGCTGAGTGAAGAAACAAAATTATGTTTTCTAATGCTTTATTTACTTGGTTGAGTTGGACTTTTTCAGCAAATATTGACAGCAAATGTTTGTTCAGAAATGATCATGTGGGATGGAATTTAATGGAGTAAGAAAACAGAAGAGTAATGATGAACCACTTATTTAATATTTTTTTTTCACATTTCTGCTGCAAAATATTTATCTACCTTCATGAAATAGGAACAGAAAGACAAACCAGAGGGTCAGGAGGAGACCATTGTGGCAAAGTCATTAGTACCTGCTTAAGCAGTCTAAGAAACCAGGGTGTATCAGAAAAAAATCATACTTAATATTGCTACAAGTGTGGCTCAAAGAAACCTATCTACCAGCCTATCTCAGGGACTTTATTATTAAACAAACACAGATTAAAGGCTCAACCCTTCCCAAGAGAAGCTCAAGGGAGTTTTCTGTTGACTTTAAGGGAGTGAGGCACCTAAGTCTACATTTTCTGTGACTAAAATCATGCAATTTTTTAGAAAATATTCAAAATATGCATCTGTAAACAGAACCAGCCAGCTATCCTGGTGTAAAATATGAATGAATTTACATAGGTGGCAGAATTATATTAGAATTCCCTATAAGTTACTTTGCTCAATTGTTTCAAGTCAAGGAGAACAACCACTCAAAAATTAGGTGAGGGTTTTTCATAAAATTTTTACTGACCTGAAGATGAAAAAAAAAAAAATCATGCTCAATGATGCAAGCCACTTTGGAAAAAATAATGGTTAAAAAAAAATCAAGTTTTGGGTTTTCTGGGCTTTTTTGTTTCAAAATGATGCTTTCACATCACATTCGCTTAAATTAGTAATGAAAATAATTACATGAGAAAAAAAGATCAGAAAAAAAGATAAAACTAAACATTGCATTTTTTAGGGGATTTTCATTTTGGAAGGAAAACAGGGAGAGAAAGAGAAGAATTGCATGGTGTCAAAGGTGTCTTGTACACGGAAAAAGCTTGGTTTCCTTTCTCCTCCAAAGGATAACGTCCAAGACCCTCTTTCCCTCTTCAGCAGCTCCTGAAGAACTTTGAAGGTTCCACTAGGCAGGAGCAGGCAACACAAGACTGAAGCTTGATTTTGAATGAGAGAGAATCTCTCTGTCTCCCCCCCCATGCCAGAGCTGTGGGAAAGAAAATCAGAACTACATTTGGGTACGAGAGGGCTGAGCTGCTGGGAGCTGAGCAGAGAGAAGCTTTCTTGTAAGATAAGGCAGTGATCATGCTGCTCAGCTGTACACTGGCAGGGACCCCCTGTTAAAGGATCACTTCCAAAAAAGATACAGCTGCCTTCAAGAGTGTCCGAAGGAGAGGAATGGGAATGATCAGAAATTTGGGAAATGTCACCTGCAAGGAAATCTGAACTGGGGTGATTTCATCTGGAAAAGAAAATGAGTGGACATAAAAACCAAAGGCTTCAAATGTTAAAAGCCTTCTGGGAAGAGGCAGGGAAGAGTTTGTATTTCAGGACTGCAGCCAGATGACAGAAGGTGACAGCACTATTTTGAAACAAAGGAGAGTCGGGTCAAATGTTGGCGAAAATTTTCTCACAGTGAAGACATTGAAGCTGTGGAAATGATTGTTTATGGAAGGTCTGGAGTCTCCACCACTGAAGACCTTTGAGAGCAGGCTGCACAAACCACTCTCCAAAATAATGTGAATATAGCTTCTAGCTGAAAGCAAGTCCTTAGCAGTTGTTACATTGATATTTTAATTGATTTTAAGAAGCTGATGGAACTCTTGCTTTTGTGGTAGTATAAAATAAACTTTTAAATTAATCTTGGGCAAGAAACATACTACGAATGCCCAGCACAGCTGCCATTATGAGTGAGAGCAATTGTGGACGGGACTCACCTGCTGAAGCAGGACAGATAGAATGGTCTGCGTGACGAAAGGTGAGGTCATTAAAACAACAAAACAAAACAAAACAAAAAAAAAAAAGCTTTTGGTGATTAATTAGCTGGCTTAAATACTGTAAAATAAAGCAAGTCAATATGCCACAACTTTATCATTAGAGTTGGAGTATATTCAACAGCTTTTAGAAGCAGAGTCACTTTGACTGTGGCCAAGCGGAGAACTACAAGGCAAACCAACCTCCAACTCTGTTCCAATATTAATAGCAATTTGATACAATAGCAATTTGGCAAAAATACGCAGAATGGAACCTGTATAATGCAAGTTTGAGTGAGAATATTCTTTCTTTCAGGTAGTATGCATATATTTGATGAAAAAAAATGTCATAGAACCACGGAATCACAGAACATGCTGAATTGGAAGGGACCCACAATGATCATTGAGTCCAGCTCCTGTCCCTGCATAGCACCATCCCCAAGAGTCACACCTATGTAACATTCACTTCACTCTTAAATTTAAAAAAAGCAAACAAATGTCTCATGTTGTTTAAAACATAAATCTTTCGAATCAGAATGATCTCTGGAGTCACCTGCATAAGTGTTAAAGCACGTAACAAGGTAAAAAGAATTTTGAAATATTATCGCACTCTAAAATTAGGACTTTTCACGTTATTTTATTAACACATTTGTATTTGTTTACATTGAAGCATCCAAACTAAATATCCTAGCCTTTTACAAAAGCCTTCTGCTGGCTTCCCTCCCCTTGGCTGCTTGTGTGCTAGTGTTTTTTCTTTGTCTCAAACAGGGAGCGGCACATGCCACCTCACACAGTCTGTCTTTCTCTCTTTCTGTCATCCTTGGGAAAGAAGGGATTTTCTTTATCCTGTAAAATGGTGTCTGAGGATTGCCTTGTGGGGATCAGAGGGGCATTTCCCTTGGGATTGCCAGGCAATGGCTGAGGCCTGATGAGTATTTGTTTCTCCTGTCATCCATTCTGAGGTGCATAATCCCAAGGAAATCAGTGGGGAGTTTTAATATGGACTTTGAAGGCCAGATATGCCTAAGAACATAAAGGTGATTAAGAAATTATTCTACTGAAGCTTTCCCAACAATCTTTGCCTGGCTTTTTTTTGAAAAATAAACCAAAATAAAAACATCTTCCTTTGTGTTTCATGAATATCAGATGACAAATCGTAGCCCTTTCTTATAGCCTAAACCACATTTGGCATGCAACTGCAAACACAGGTTCCAACTTCAGGTAAACTTATTATGCTAAATCCTCCTGGTGGTGTCATTTGGATCCCAAGTGTAGTTTTGAAGTTGGCCTGATTCTTTTCTTATGTGGTTTCAGTAAGGCTTTTCCATATATATGAAAATAGCAGTAAAACTGTCTTTTTTAAATAAGTGAAATGCACAAGAGTTACCAAAAAAATGCAAAGTTTAACTTGAAGAAATTTTTAAAGAAACATTTTATCTAACATTCTGCTTGGATAAGTTTTCCCTTTGTGATATAGTATGCATAGTATGGCATTGCAAAAGGCCTCCTTTTTTTATAACAAGGTAGAGTCAAACTCTAGACTGTCTGGTGTCATCTCAAAGCATCTATCCCCTCTGCACCCTGCAGCTGCCCCACGATCTGTCTTTGAGTGTCTCCCACCTGCTTGGGCCCTGGACATGTGGCATCCCTTTGTTTCAGGGGCCAAATTTCCTAACCGAGGAAGCACATACAGACTCCAAAGGACCCACTGCCCTTCAGAACATACTCTTAGCAGAGTGAGGGGTTTATTACTCTTGAAAATCCTCTTCAGCACTCCAAAATCCCCGCTTCAAGTGTCATAACCACTTGCTGGCATCAACATCCTGTAACAGCTACCACAGAAGATGTTGAAGAGTAACAGAGAGAAGAAAAATTCCTGAAGCCAGGTGGCACACTTAAATTTTTTGAGAAATAGTACGACCACACACAATGGCCAACCAGCAAAGAAAAAAAGCAGGGAAACAGGGGAATTAATTACCTGGAAATCACACACTGGTCTAGGAAGGGAGGTGAGGGGAAAAGCTTCCTTTTCTTCAGAAAACACATATTGCAGCATCTTCATCCTCATAAGAAAAAAACAAGTATGAAACCCTGAGAGTGATTACCTGTGCTGCTCTCTTCCTTACCGCCCTAGTCAGCCACCCATGACAACAGAGCCAGTTAGAGAGTCCCAACTGGCAAAAGGATTAAAAAAGAAAAAAGTAAAGTGGAAAAATGCCTCAGGCCCCACACATGTGACTTCACAGCAAAACCTAGAGCCAGCCCTGAGGGGTCTGGTACAGAGAGAGAAGTAATGTGACTGTGATTAGGATGTGTGGAAATTAGAAGCCCTCTTGTTCTAAGAAGGCAGGTTATCTACCAAGCCTGCTCTACACTTCTTTCAACTGTAATGTGGTGAACAAAGGCTGTCTGTAGAAGGTGCTGTATTTTTCTACTCAGCCTATGTCACTTAAAGCTTTTTATGCTAGACTCGTTTTAAAAACTTCAATTTAAACCAACATGAAAGGTCCTTAAACAGTAAATAGCATATTATATCAAAAACAAATGGATTTAAAAGTGAACAACCATAGCCAGTATATCTCTTTCCAGAGGAGTTTCACTTTCCACACTAACTAAAACTCTAAGACTGGCAGATCTGGGCCAGAGGTTTGTAATGGGCCTTTTTCTTTTTTTTTCCTCCCTCTCCAGAGATAAATAATCAGTTTTAGAGAACTGATAAAAAGAGACAAGAATGAAAAGTGAGTGTGACACATTTATGAGAAGGATTTTTCATCTGTTTCTTAAATACAGCACCTTTATTTCAGATTGTATTAAAAAAAGAGATGGGAGAGCCAACCAATTTATGTTGTGCTGCAGTAGTGAATACGTATGAATGTACGGAGCACAGCCTGAGAGAGACAGAAAATTCACCCAAAATTTCCTGACAAGTTGAAAAAAGTTACCTTAACATTCAAGAATTATTTATTTGAAAAAGAAAAATAAGAAACAGGCCACATGACTAGAGGTAGCAGAGAGCAAAAACACATTATTTCCAGAAAAATCCCCATCAGAGACATATGACTCGGGACTCTGGAGTCAGAATATCTTCATATTTCAAATTTCCATGAGCATTTTCAAGAAAACCTGGAGTTCTGCTAAAGGTTTTGCTACACACTTTTCGCTACTGATTGATAACAAGAAGTGGCATTAGCAGTATTTTTCCCCCATCGTTCCTCTAAAGCTAATGGAGTCGAGGATTCGCTACTTGATCTAATGGCAATAGCTTTCCAATAGACATGCACAGAATCATTGATTAGTTTGTCCTCTTCTTGTTTGCGTTGGAACACTGTTCAATTTACACCAATTAAAGAATGCTTGGTTTGTGTATTGAAGAATAATTAAGGGATGGAATTCCCTATAGGCTACTAAAAATGACATCTGACTAGAATGGTGATTACAGCATGAAGACAGCATTAGTATTTAAATAGTTTGACTGCTATATAAAATCATTACAGCACCTCACCATGAAAAAGAGCATTAGTTAATTTTGCCTATAACAAAATTAGTTGTATGTATTTGCCTGGTCACTTTAAGTAAATTTGACAAGGCCAATCTTAAAGCAAGCCATCCAGGTTTGGTGGAGGGAGCAGATAGAGCACTGTTAAAAGCAATCAGATATGTATATAATCTTCACCCAAACTACAAATACACACAAATGAATAACAAGAGCTTTGTCAGAGATGCTCAAATCAAATGTAACATTAAAAACACATTGGTTGCTAAAACTGAAAATCCAAGGGTAACTGGCATGTTAATTATACAACAATCAAGGTTTCACAAACCGTAAACACACAAGAAATCCTATTTTGTCTGCCACTGTGGTTGTCAAACCTTTGCTACCCTTTCTAGCACTGCATGGGTACAAAGAATCATGGGAAGCAAACAAGCACCATGGAAGGAGTCATCCTTGCTAGAAGGACTCCTTTGTGAAATATCCCAAATGATTAAAAATATTGGAGTGGCCTAGCCCATCCATGTACTGCCTCTTTAGACAAGCTTGAGGTTTTTTTTTCTGGTGGAGGTGAGATTCATTCTTGAAAATATTGCTGAGGAAAGAGGGCTTTTTATTCTCCATTTAAATTTCTCCATGCATATTAAATTCTATCTCCTAGCCTTAGATTATAGTATCTACAGTAATAATCTATCTAAAATGTGACAGCAACATTACTGTAACATAAACTGCTTGGGGCCACTCCTGAAGCATATTTACATTTCCATAGCTTACTTAAATATAGTGTGTTTGTTTTACTAAACTTAGATACTGTAGTATATTTTATAAGGTCATCCGCCTGCCTCAAGACCTCACATTGCAGCTACTATCCTTTCTATGAGAATTTATGCAGTTTCAATTGAAAGTTGTCAACACCCTCTTTAATTCAGCAAAGGGTTCTCTGTGGAGGAACATAAGACTTTTCCATTTAAGCCTCTAAGGGCATGCAGACGCTTACTAGCATGCCTTCGTTGTGCAATGCACAACTGTGTCAAAGATGCCCAAGCTCCCAAGCCAAAGTTCCAAATGAGGTGATACATCTGCACAGCACAATATACCTTTATTTGCATGGCCCAGCACCTCTGGCCAATCTGCAGTGCCTCTTTGCTGGTCAAATTAGTCTTTGGTGGCGTGCTGTTCTTGTGGACATGCCTGGCTCTACAGGTCACTAATGGATATCTTCACTGCACCATATTCCACCGGATGGGTCTGCCCTAGAATCAGGTTTGGGACAGTACACTTCATCACTTAGTACATCCACTGACTTTCCGTGCGGTTTTGTTCCAACATTTAAAAAGTCTTCTGTTCTGGCTTTTGTTTTCATGTTGGGCAAGTAGTTCTCGCTTCTGTACCAGACCTCCTGCTGGGATCTCCCACTATAATCTGCCTGACTAGACCTTGGGCTTTCAGGAGTGAGACTAGCGCTTCTTTTCAATGAATAATATTCTTTTGCAACAGGGCTGATATAAGGGTGTATTCTTCCTTCCACCCACGAGAAGAAAGTCCATTAATTTCAATAGAAACTCTCCATGCAGAAAAGGGAGAACTGTGCCCCAGGGAACATTCATGGAAGATTAATGGTGAGGAGAGAAAAGTGATACAGTACAGGCAGAACAATTTCAGAACCCACCACACAAATAAAACTGGACAAGGGTTCATTTTTTAAAAGTCAGTCAGAAACGGCAGGAAGGCTTTGAAAAAAATCAGGGCTGTTTCAGTGCACTTTTGCATACATTGGCTTTCAGGAGACATGAATAGAAACCTAACAGTAACTCTTTTTTCGTACCTCCTTTCACAGGTCTCACTGGCAAAGAAGGATTTAGCACTTAATTCCTGTACTTTTATGTGGCAAATTAGGAATTTGCACCTTAAAAGGAAATAGCTTTTCAAACTCCCATAAATTCTGGATTTAATTTTTTTAATGGTGGAAAACATTCCCTACGTCCATCCCAACACATAATAAATAGCACTCTCCATTGCTGCTCCTCAGAAAGGTGTAGGAAACTGGACCTGGCCAAAGAGAGGTGTTTATCATTCCTCCTGAGGAGATGCTAAGTGCCCAGACCCTGTCCTTAACCCTTTTGTCTCCTCAGTCCTTTTAAGTTTAGACTAGCACATTTTCTCTCTTTCTCAAGATCAAGTACCTGTTGAGGAAAGCATTTAACTTGAGATTTGGTTACTTGACGAAGTAGGGCCTGCTGGCACTGAATAGTCCAGACCAAAACTGGAATAAGAACAGAGTTACAATATGTTTTATTTTTCAGTTTACCACTGGCTAAAAGTAAAACCCCTACGCCATTTTTTGCATGATTTTTGATAACAACTGCTTGGTTTTCAACTGCACCAAAGCAGGAGGAAGGTGGTGAAGGAAACTGACACAGCATGAGAGCCTGCAGCAGACAGCAGTCCGTGACTCTCCGGAAGGAAGCACTGAAATGTGGATGGTAATGCTGACCCCAACACAAGGTCCCAAGTCCGTGGGACTTGAGACTGAGGTGGTGCCCACCAGAGTAGGACAAAGGACATGATCAGAGAACCTCTGAAGGTCTTTTCTTCATGAGGGCAAGACAAGACTGAAAGACAAGGAAGTGCTGCCCAGTGAAGAAGTGTTCTCTCACAATGTGGCACTACACTGGCAGCCGTGGCTGTCAGCAAAACAGCTTCCGTTCTGACTGACGATACTGAAGTGAAGATAAGCTTTCAAAACGGTTAATACACACCCTGACTTGTTTTATTTTTGAGTCATTTTTGAGTCATTTATGGCCTAGTTTTTTTGTCTCTTTACTTCCTAGCATGACAAAAGACCAGTGGCAGGTGTTGGGATGGTATCGGTTTTTCTCATTTAATCTGTGAGACACCACAAAAAATAATCAACAACTATGGAGCATGGTCTGGATGTGTCTAAGAGTAAGTGGCTCAAATACTAACATGTGAATTTAGTAAAGTTAAAGTCTGTGGAATGGAGATAAATTACAGCAGCAATTGAAGTTGAATGTGATATAGAAATCTAACTAACAGAAGACTGTCTGGAAACAATTATTCAGAAAGCTGCTGACCCTCTATTTCTTTAAAGAGTTAAACATTTGGATCAGTTAACTGGCAGCTGCAATAATAGGCATATGCTCTAATCTTTGATCCATAGCTGAATTTGCAACTCTTTGTATGAGAAGCAGATCACATAGATTTGCATATTTTTAAGGATCTATAGGGAGAAAAAGAAGAACAAAACCTGCCTTTCCAAGATGCCACTTTGAGATCACACAGAGTGTCATGGGTCCTCCCAAGTACACTAATGTTCAGAGCCAGTTGCAAGACTCACAAATTTTAAAAATGGCCCTACACTGTGACATTCACATCTGAAGATTAATCAAAATTTCTCCTAGAACAGACTCTTGCAAGCCAAGGTTGCATCGTGACTCTTCAGAGAGATATGTAGATCTATCATTGAGATTCCATTTCCACACCCAAATTTGTGTCAGAACTTGCCTAAAATCTTAAAGAGTCACAAAGTAATAGATAAATTAAAAAATGCTTTGTAACCAAATGTGAAACTGTTGACTAGACTAAAATGCATGAGCAAGTAACATATTTATGCCAAAGTCTTGACATCTTCTTAGATTTGGCAAAATTTTTCAGTGTTGATGAAAATTTGCAGAGACAAGACAACCACGAATCACCCCATGAATAGAAGGGATGTAATCAACCAATTTTTTTTGCCTTTAAAGTTCATTTCTTGCTCATCTCTGTTTTCAACACCAACTGAAAGATGTTTACTAATCACTCATTTTGGATCAAAAGTCATACCTATGACACAGAATATTTCCTCCACTTGGTAGTATTTCCTCAGAAAGTAGGTCCTACCAAGAGAAGTGAGCAATATTCTGAGTACTGTGAAGTGGAGAAGTAATCATCCCTGCAAATGTGCTCAAGTGTGTGGGATGTTTCAACATAGTCTTTACTCGATTCACACTCTACAATAGGCTTTCTCTCCTGGTTCACCTACACAACCTTCTTTGACATCAACAAAGATGATGAGAGCAGCTATTTGTTATTTGTCTGTGAATATTTCCTATCATCCCGAATAAAAGTGCAGACTACTGCATGGGACTATGCAGAGATGTGTGAGAAAGACAATGCAAAGAAGTGACTCTCCAAAAAATATTCTGTGTAACTTTCTTATAGTTGCCCACAGTGAGCCATATGGGGGCATGGAGGATTTGTAGAAGCTTGACTGACACAGGAGGCAGCACTATCAGGCACTATCTGCCTTGTCCTATCTGCCTTGCTGTGTGGGCAGGCAAGACTTTGTTAAGTCCTGGCAAAAATCACGTGAAGAGGAGAGGAGGGTGCTGCACATTCCTGGGTAAGGCGTAGTAAGGGGGTGGGGTGATGCAATGGTGGGTGTGATCAGACCACTGGCAGGCGAACCAGAACTTGAGCCATGAACAATAGTTTCAGTATCTTAGAGAGGCAAAGAATAGAGAAAGAGAATAGCATACAAGTTTTAATGAGAAAAATTGATTGCTGATGCAGAGGTTTTGAGAAGGGCCCAGCGTGTGTCCTGACAGCACATATGTTCCACACTGTAAGTAGACTCCAAAGTAACCCAAAAGCCAAAGCAAAGATTTGCTGCTTTTTGTACCTTTCCAAGAGCATTAGCTGGTACTCTTCTGTCACCAGCATGGCCATGTAACAGGCTTTTCAACTTCTGGAAGCGTTATTAAAATAAAGGACCAAGTCTTGCCTTGTTTCCTGATTAGGAAGAGCTATACCTCTTTATTGTTGTCTTCTGTGCTTTGTATACCTTTGGGTGTCTCTTCCTAATGGCCTCTGAAAGATATCTGATCTCCTAGAACTTATTTTTTAGGGCATAGTGTAACCTGCACATTTTGTGAGAAGGCAGAATGCAAAAACTGAGAAATAGAAATTGCCTTATGTGCTGTATAGTACAATTTCAATTACTTCACTTAGTTTTTGCTAACCATATTTTATAAATATCAACACACTATATTTGTTCTGGCCATTGAAATGATGCTTTCAAAGTAATTCAAATATGTATTCTGATATATTTTGTCAATATGACAATTGTACAAAATTGTTTGTATCTGTTAGGAGAAATATCTTAAAATTGCCTCCCTAAAATTTATTCTCTGTATCTTAACTTTGTACAGTACTACAAGATCATTTTGCACATGTGCTAAGTGGTATCCTAGTGTATCACTACATTCAGTCAAAATATTGCAAGTTAAAGCTATAAGAACACCTGTAGACTATGAAAATGAGACCAAGAAAGTAGCATTTCTCTTTACACAAAGCAGAAAAACTGCAAACAATTTCAGTAGAAACGGATTAGAAAAGGGATGTTGGGGAGGCATTGTCGTTATTGTGGACTTCGGTGAAAGAAAAATATACACCAAATCAGAATTACTCACCTTAAATTAAAAATGTTAATAAGCCAAGACATTAACAAGGAGATAATATCACCTTAGTGGTTCGGTCTAAGGCAATTGCCTACACTCCCTCTAGCTGAGAGAGAAAGAGGGACTCCACCAGTGGGAAGAAATGGAAATAAAAAGGCCATGTGAGATACCATCCTAAAAGGGCCTTATGAAATGGTTGAACAGAGATCTGGAGATGCCACCCATGCCAGCCAGGGAAAGAAAAGTTACCTGAAACTAGATAGCTAATTCTAAGACAGCCATTGTAATTTATAAAGAATCCTGCTCTGTACATGAATTCCCAAATTTTAGAAAATTAAAGACCCAATTAATTTTTAAGGTATTTTCATTTATTATAAACAGATGTGCTAGGGATGAACATGCCCGTTTGTATCTTGACATAGATTTCACAGGCTGGACTTCAACCGACAACTCTGCAGTTATGAATCTTGAGACACATTTTACTTCAATTTAGGAAGTTCTAGGAAGCTCAGGGTCTTTATTCAAAAAAGCCTATGAGAAATAGAGCTGTTTGGTGTCAGATTTTAATTCTTCATTTGAAATAAAAAAGTTAGTTAAATAAGGATACCCACAGTAGGCTTTCTACAGCTTTTCCTTTCAGAAAGCTAGGAAAAACTCAGCAGCATAAATGCTTTTCTCTTTGATGGATGAAGTCATGGAACTGATTTCAAATATAGTTTCCATATCTGGGTCTTCGGCAGCTATAGTGAACATCAATCTCATATCAAAGGGATGTTTGTCTGTGTCTCAAATCAGATATATGTATCTTTAGTGAAAGCAGTACAAATTAAGCTAATTTCTTGGGTTTGACTCTACAAACAGACCAAGTAATGATCATCAAAGCTCACTGAAATAAGTTTTAAGTCACAAAGCTCAGTAGTGTTTGTGAGCACATGTTTTCACAAAACTGACCTTCTTTTGAAGTATCTGGACTGAAGACCAATCTACACCGGCCAGAGAATAAAAGAAGACATGGAGAATATTTGCCCCATTTCTGACGTTCTAGTTCTGTCCTTCAAAATAATTAAAGACTGGACTTGCCATACAGCAGTTCCCGTCTTTCTCAAAACAGAAAGGGAGTGGGAAGAAATGGAAATAAAAATATATGAAAGAAAGAGCAGAAAAGAGAAAGGATTGCTCCAGCCCTCCAACTTCCCTTTATAAAAGGCAAAAGACCAAAGGGTTTTTCATTTGACTGAGGGCCAGACCGCGGGCTGGGATACAAACCCCGCTCCTCTTGGGTTGTGATGCTGAGTACTCCTCCTGCCCCTTTGCTGGGACGTGTCAGGGGGTGGAATTGCCATAGCACCAGGCAAGGGTCTCCTTCAGGACCAGCTCCTCACCTGAACATCTCCCTAAGGACTGTGCCAGTTTGCATCGGTGGGAATTTAACCCACCTGTGACAGATGTAGTGCAGAGGAATGAAAGCGGGCATAATAAACCAGTCAAATAGGATGTGCTGAGAGTGGCTGTAGTAACGTAGAGAAATGTCCTTCAGTGGAACAGCGAGAGAATACCAGTTGAGAGACAAGCCTCACCTGTTGGTGAATATTTTTCTTAGCCTGGACTTTGCACAAAAACATTGCAGAGATCCCCACAAATCCACATACGGTGGGTCAGAAGAGTGCAACAAGCTAGCAGAGGAGTTAAATTAATCTCTTGCATCGTGTCTGCTGCTGAGAGTAGTGTAGAAATTCCTGTGCCAAAGGCACTTTGCAAAGAAAATCTGAGTGTGGCCTTTATACAGATTGAAGTCTCTAAGGAGGAAGTTGTAGAGTAACTTGAGAAACTCAAGTGCAGTAAATCACCACAACCGGATGGTGTTCATCTGGGAGTTCTGAGGGGAAATAAAGTGAGAAAAAGCCAAGATACTGACAAGAGGATGCCTTCTTCCCTTGAAAAATGCAGCAGCACAAGAAGGCTGGGAAGCCCTATTATGTTGCCTGTCTTCAAAAGGAGATGAGGGAAATCCTGGGAATAAAAGGGCTTTGAAGTTTGCCACAGTTTTAGGGAGCCCAAAAAAACCAGTTCTGAATAACAGCTCAAGAGAGAGTTTGTTGGACAAGAACACCCCATGAAGGTGTTCTTCAATGTCTCAAACCATTAAGGCTGTTACAAGGGGAAAAAGTGCACTCAGTTACTTTGAAAAACCAGTGGAGCAGCCTTCAGATTAAAACTGGGATGACAGGGTCTTCTCAGAGAGAGGTGACCAAATGATCCAAATATTCTAAATGTTTTATAGAGGTCAATTATAAGCAATTGTCACAGAGAATATTAAGAAACAAAACTGAGAATAATACTTGATGATAATTTCATCCTGGAATGAACTACAAATCAGTCTGGAAGAAGTGAATACTGGAAGCATTTCTCTTTCTGTTGAGGCAGGGAAAGGTGAACACCCAGTAGTAGGCATCAGGACTAATGTCATAACAAATAAACGAGTCTGAATCCCAGACCCTGGTGCATTCAAATTAGTGTATCCAGAATCCAACTAAGATCTGGATTCAAGTCACACATGTGGTTCCCATCTTAAAAGAGGACAAATCAGTTCCTGGGTTGAAACTCCTGAGGTTTGTGCTCTGAGGTTTGAATACTCCATATTCAAAGACTCCAGCCTACACGACAGTTACGTATGAAATATGGGGGGTGGGAGGAGTGCATGTGTACACATAGCATGCGAAGGAAGCAATTAAATGTAAACCCAAAACAATTTAAAAAGTGATTCATGGCAGAAAGTGCTCTGATGCAGAGACTGTATTTGTTCTTTACATTAACTTGCTGCAGCTAGCTGAAAGGGCAGAAGATTGCAAGTAATAGGACAGTGGGAATTTTGCTGAGTTTGGTGAGCCTGCTTACAATCAAACATTTTAAATTATCCAGATTTACATGGCTTTGTACCCTTTCATTTTCTCTCTTAGATTTTTTTAGTTCCTGTAGGCTAGGCCGAGTGTACTGAAGGCAAAGCTTCTTCAGTTTTAATTCACTTTGTCTCTTGAATTCATTAGATTTTGAAAGCTTTCAAAGGAAGTCACAGGTAGGAATTAGAGAAAATATAGAAAGTGGGACACTTCTGACTGGCTTGTATGTTTCCAGTGTCTAAAAAGAAAGCTTTTTTTTAAGGCAAACTGTAGGAGGGTTCGTAAAAATAGATATTTACATTTACATACTGGGACAGATCCTAAGCTGCCATGGAGCAGTATTGCTCCATCTTCTTGAACAGAGCTAACCCTATTCAGCACAGCTGAGAACTTGCCTCTCACACATGCACATGTATGTGTGGAATATGTCCAGGATTCTGTATTTTTCCAAATGTACAGAAAGCTGCTTCTCCCTCCAGGTGCTTTTGCCTGTGCACTAAGTTGTGGGAGCTACAGCTCCTCTGTTTTTAACTGAGGGTGATGTCTTCGGGGAGGCAGGGTGCGAAGGAATGTTGAAGTGTAAGGAGAGGGACGCATGAACAAAGGAACTGGCATGAACATAGAAACCAAGAGAAGAAGGTGAGAGAGAGAAACAGGAAAGAAAATGGTATCCCACATAGCCATGCTGTGCCAAGCAGCGTCTGCATTCACAGCAACAGGGAGTTAAACTGTGATTGTGCAGCAACCATGACTTGTGGAAAACACCTCACGTGTTTCCAGCTAGGTAGCAGGAATAGCAGGAGACCTGCTACTGATAGCAAGGTGGAGAAAAAGGAGCTCTGCACTCAGCTGTGCTGTTGCAGGAGTCACGTAACACAGGACAGAGAGTAGGTGTCACATCAGATAGTGCTAATAGGTACCAACAGCCACCTTCACCCCTTTCCCCTCAGTCTTTCCCTGCGTGAGAGTCACGTGAATATCAATGTGAAACAACTGTGTATGACCATGTGCTTCTGCCCACACAGTGGGACCCTGGTAGTGATTCAGACTGTACTGGACTTGGGACACATAATGTACACTGAATATCCATAATAAATAATAATTACCACAGTAGGGGGCAGCAGCCAGCTGTGGAGGAAGAGTAGGGCCAGCTGCTGGAAGAGACGTAGGCACTGGCTGAGCATGCAAGCTGGGCACTGGGGAGGGCGAGAGGGCCATGGCTGGGAGCCAGTGGCAGCTTACTGCCAAGAAGAGGGAGATAAAAGCACAAAAGAGTTTCACCAGAGGGAGCTGCTCCTGGCCACCCCTCAGCAATCGGTAGCGGCCCTGATCCAGGAGGGAAGGCTGATGGCAAACAGGAGCATCGCCAGCCTGTGTGCGTGGCCAACACTGCTCACATGTACCATGCTGGAGCTAGCAGGACGGGTGTCTGTGAGCCAAGCAAGCCTGCTGCAGGGAAACAGCCCTGCACAGGCCTCTGGCTTGCAGGAGACCCATACCTCCTCCAGAAATGAGGACAGACCCATCCTACTCCCCTCAATATCTCCTCAGATGCACCTCCAGCTAAAGCAGGGTCAATACTCCAGCAATGAGTGCAGCTCCAAAAGAGACTGATAGGCACAAGGTCAATGTTTTTCTGAACCCCCTGATGCTCAGATCTTCTTGATTTCATTTACAGAGAAGTGTCCTGATAGCACTGAAGATCCCCAAACAGCAGCACTATTACTTGTCTGAATTCCTTGGAAGGCCTGATGCTTAGTGCTTGGGTTCCCCAGGTGATATGGTAAACAAAAAACTGCTTTTGAATGCACTGCACACACTCAGCAGTCTGGTTATCCAGTAAAAATAAAATTTATCATAGATTTAAAATATATTTCTAACCTCTCTGAAAAGTAATTTCTAAGACCAAATCAGCTCACCAGTCTCATTTTCACAAGGCCGTTTGTGGCATGCTCCTCATACACCAGCTTCAAAACAAGAATCAACAGCATCCCAGGGTCAGCTCCTCTATTTGTCCCATATGGAACACTTAACTCTTGCACCAGCACAGTGTAACAATTAATTAGCACATGTTCTCTGTAATAATTATAACAATGTGGCACATTTCCCTTGAATTTAGCTTAGTCAAATTCATCTTTACTTATATTCATGTCTTACCTTCAAGCATGCTTTCTGTGCCTGGTTATTTTTCACTGAGTTCAATTGCAAATAGATAAAACCCATCTGCTTTTCTCTCCCAAGAAGAAGCGTATGTATTTCCAGATTCTATTCGCATCCACCAGGAAAAGTCACACACAACAACTGAAGCTTGGTTGGGCTTTTTTTTTGCTGTGTTCCTGGTTGGTTGAGCATGGGGGGTGTGATACGGGTGATGTTAAAAGAAAACTGCTTTCCCTCCCTTTCTCAACATAGCGGCTGATGTATTTTTCAGTCCCAGTAAAAAGAAAGAGCTACCATCCGAATGTCAGTTTATGAAACCCACAAGAGAGTGAAGAAATTGACAGAGGACAGCCGAGGCAAATAGAGTATGGTATCAGGGAGAAACATCCATCATTTTTGTGGGTAGTAGAAAAGCATAATCCATGTGTGAGCTCAAATGCAAGTTCATGAGCAACAAAAAGCCTATATGTTGAACATATATACAGTTCAAACATAAAGAACCAGATTCTTTCTGAATAACTTATATCTGAACATCTGACCTTAAGAACCAGCCTCAGTTAAGCGCTGGCAAACACCAAGATTTGGAAGGAGGTTAGGGGTGTTACACTATTTTGAAAGCTCTGTTTTGAACCAGCTGTCATTACGAATGTCTGCTGGTACCCCATCTTAGCATACAGCCTGTCACAGTTGAACATAATGAGAATGAGCCAATGGAGTATATTGAGCTACACTTTCTTGCATGTCCTTGTAGCTCAAATTATCCCTTCACACAGCCATAACAGGTAAGCTTTGAATCTACTTATGCCACATTCTAATTGGTTCCATTTAATTTGTGTATATGTCTCTCTGTGTGTGTTTGTATATACATATATGCATATTTATATGCACATATGTATATTTGGACATCGTTATTAAAAGTAAATATGCATATTGTCACAGATTATTGCTATGTTCATAACAGATTCTTAGAGTAGTTTGCTTTATTATACAATAAAACCATAGAAATTTATTGCCTTCTTTAGAATAAATAAGGAACACAGGACTCATTCTACCATATACGTTTAATAGTTCGGACATCTCAGTGCCTACATAAAAACAAGGAAATATATATTGCAATAGGCAGTATAATTATTTCAGCGAGGAACATCCATCCCACACTCCTAGAAATATGAGATTCAGCATCATGAGATTCTAGAATTATGTCATCAGCTGCACGAGTTTCACAGCTTATCTTTATGATTTTATGTTACAGAAGTAAACTCCAACAAAAATGTATAACACTGCCAATTTAACACCACATTCCTGTTAATACTAGCTGTAAAGATTCCAAAAAGGTGAATAGCATCAGCATTTCTATACATATGTGTGCACTTACGTATATATATATATATATGTATACACACACATGCACATATAAATGCACACATTTATGTGTGTGCTATGCATGTAACCTGTCTTTAGATATGCTATTATTTTAAAAGGTTGATTCCAAGTACATTAAACTTGAAAACAATGTTCTGTACAGTTGACCAATTTAAAGAAGTCCCTGCTGGTGCACAGAAGATCAAGCTAGCTGAGATCATTAAGCATCATCGGATGAGGCTGCAGGTAGCTGAAACGTTCCTTAATGAAAATTTAAAGAGAGCAGATTAAAATTATATTCTTCCAATCCAACAAAACACAAAGGTAAAGACAGTCAATTACAACCAAGATCTCATCTAGCACTAACGGAGTGTTGTAGTTTGTAGATCAGAATTTATTGCCTGAAGTGAGCAGCTAGGCTTGTGACTACGTATATAATTACTTTCTACAATGTACTCTCCTAGCACTCAGATGTAGTTATGGAAGATGACGTCTTCCATAATTTTAGTCTGTTATGTTCATGACCAAGAGTTAGAAAATCTCAACAGCGGCATCAAAGTTTTTTTTATCTCTTCTATTCTGTCTTTTTACATTATGAGAAATAAAAAAAAAATGCAAAATGCCATGTATTTGTCTTTTTGAACTCCTAGATTAACTGTTTTAATAGTGTTTTGTTGGTCAATAAAGTGGCAAGGAAGTTGGAAGTGGTTCAAGAAGGATACTCTACCTGTGCCTATTCAGAATGCTTGCAGCTTTCCCCTGGACACATCAGGAGGGGTTTTCAGTGACGAGACACTAAGGGTGCTCAGCTCTATACCAGATCTGTTGTTAGATCAGAGAAATGCATCACATCTTTAAAATCTCATAACTAAAAAAGGTACTGACACGCCGTTGTGTGACTAGAAGAGATGAAGAATAACAAGAAGGCTAAAAGGACTGCTACCTTAGGGAAGATTAAGTGAGCTAAATATCTATGAGTTGCCTTAATGCTAACTGAATACAACACCACACTAGTTAAAAGACATCAAAGAAGGGAAAGAAGGAAATTTGCAAAGGGACATAAAAAGAAATATGATGATGTTAAGAAAGGAAAAAAACTCCTGACAACAAGATACTCTAGGCAACACAACCTCTCCCTTGAGACATGGCATCACTTAGGAAATTTAATCTAGGCACAGAAAACCCACAAAAATATGCCATAAGAAACAATTTCATTGTGTCAGGAAGATGTACTGGATGACCCAAAAGATACATTACTAATTGGTGTGCACCTGTTATCTGTGATTTTCCTTGCTTGTATGGCCAACTCATCGTTACCTGTCTGTATTTGGTTTCTCTGGGTCCCATCCAACTCATGCTGCAGTCAACAGAAGTTTCCGACAGGAGCAATAGGACCTCAATGTCTGTTACAAGTCTTTGCGGTTCTAAAAAGAAGAGGGGGAAAAAAGCCCACACTACTCTGCAAGAACTGAATGCATCTGGTGTATGAACGCATATGCAACTAAACTAAATTGGTCCCTCAATACTTTTAGAATATTTAAACCTGTGTTGATCCTTCGAGATATATGAGGAAATGTGCATTTGCTTTCACTTGGTGCAGCTAAAATTTTTGCTAGGGAGGAAACTTACAGTTCATCTAAAAATAACTTCTAATGAGAAACTGCTTTGGTCATGGAAGAGTGAAGAAAATTCTCTATACCAAACTAAAAAAACCCGTATATATTACACAGAAATAGCAGAGATCTTTCTATTGCTAAAGCAGTAATGCAATCGATGAAAAAAACTAACCGTGAATTCTGAACTCAAGACCATAGTTTTCAAATACTTTTACCCAATGTCTTAGTATATATAATCAAATAGTGCTTAAAATCCAGCTAGCTTGCAGGTAGGGAATCACTGTTTTGTGGCAGCTCAGTGTTGGCCCCTTGAGAGACACAAATTTCTGTGTAAGTGGGGCTGAATGTTCAGAGGTCAGGGCTGTGTGTTGGTGTTGTCCATATATCTAGCGGCTGGTATTGTAAATCTTTAGAGCAACGTTTCTTGAAAATACTAAACAGACATTTTGGTAGCCAGTATTGAGCCTGTGGCTATACTGCTTCAGGCTGTGATCTTGTCAGCTTTTACAAGATAAGTAGGGTCAGGCAGGGTCGCCACTTGGATTGGTAATTCTAAGGAAAGGCAGGAGCTGCCGGAAATGTCTCAGGCGATAGAATAGCTGTAACCATTTTCCCTGAGTCTTTTCTAATATCCTGATGAAGGCATAATGCCAAGCTGTGACACAAGAGCAAGATCCTCACCCTCTGCAGCCATCAAGAGCATCATTTTCAAAGGGGTCTTTCTCTGTCCTGGCATGGAAGTGTGAAGTGCAGTATGTGGGAGATGGCAAAATTCAGGTGTTGCACGCACACTTGGTCCTGGATGAACAGCACGTAAATGTGTGGCTCCAGCATGTTTCATCAGGAGCAGGGTACAGGTGAATGCCCTTTCTGACATCTTTTGGGGTGCTGGTAGCTCCAAATTAGGTTTTGTCCATGTCTATAAAGCAAAAGACAAGCCTATTGAGTGGAGACCTTGTACACTAACTTTCAGCCTCACACACCTCTACAGAAAGTATAGAAGGGCTGATAATGAAATCCTTGCCCAATGGTCTACATTGCCAAGAATTTTAAATTGTAAGTTAACCAATTTCTCCTCTAAAGTTCAAACAATAAATAAAATTCTATGTGAAAAATGGAGCCTTTTATTCCTTTGTTATAATCTGATCAGAGTAAACTACAGATGTTAAAAGGCACTGTAGTTCAAAGAATTAAAAGAATCTTACAGGGTTTGTACAAAGAATAGAGTTTTAGAGAATAATATGGAAAATATTATAATGCTATTATATAAATCAGTGGCACATCCTCACTTTGAATACTGTCTTCAAATTTGGTCACCTCATCCCTGAAAAAAGAAAGTAGAAATAGAACAAGTCCAGAGAATGGTAATAAAAATGATAAAAGTCAAAAGGGTGGGAAATTTCTTGAGAAAAGAGAAAGAACATAAGCACCAGCTTGTCTCTCAGGAAAGATTTATCCTCATGGGACATTCATAGATATGGCACTTAGGGACATGGTTTAGTGGTGGACTTGGCAGCACTAGGTTAGTGGTTGGACTTGATGATTTTAGAGAATCTTTAATTACTCTATGATTCTATGATTCAAATCACACTGAACTGAACGAACCCTCTCCATAAACTTAGACCACATGCTGTTGTCTCAGAAATTCTAGAAGACGTCCTTGGACCCCAGCAGTTACGGAAAGCTCTGGGACCTTGCATGAATCAGACATTGCAGGTATTTTCCACAGTGTACGCTGTTCTCTTAGAGATTTTTCAGCCACTGGAGGCCAATCTGACTAATGGACAGTGGGCAGGACACAGAGCTACATATTAGAAACACTCATTTTCTTTTGTTAAATCATAGGATCATAGAGTGGTTAGCGTTGAAAGGGACCTTAAAGATCATCTAATTCCAATATTGCCACTGTGAGCAGGGATACCTTCCATTAGAGCAGGTTACTCAGAGCCTGTATAACCTGTCCTTGAACATTTCCAAGAGTGGGGTGTCCAGCGTCTCTGGGCAACCAGTTCCAGTGCCTTACCACTGTTATAGTAAAGAGATTCATCGTAATACGTAATCTAAATCTATTCTTCTTCAGCTTAAGGCCATTGCCCCTTGTCCTGTCACTGCATGCACGCACGGAAAGTCCTTTTCCAGGAACTTGACTATATTCTTAACTCATTTTTTGGGTCTAATTTTAGAAACATCGTTTTTCCTTACCTTTCTTTCAAATTTCTGAAAGGCATAGGTGATTGAGAGGTACGAATCCATTGACTTGACTGGCAACTTTTTCAGCTAAATGACTCATCTTCCTTGAAAATGTGCCATGTGTCTATTAAAACAGTCTCAGTCCCGAAGGACTTGCACAGTCTCCCTCACTTTGTGTGATGGGATCCCCAGGCTTCGTCAGAGTTCTACTTAAGCATGACTGTAATATAAATAACATTTATAGTATATCAAGATCTTCAAACTTAATTAGCAGCAAAGGAAAAAAAATCTTTCCTATCCTGCAAGGTGAAACAAAAACGTATTTAATTTCAAATGGATGAAAGGAATTGCTTTTCCAAACAATGTACAGCTAATTAATGGAACTTGCTATCTCATGGTTAGTACTGAGAGAAACAGCACCATATTTGTAAATGAGGAGTCCTTTTTAGGCATAAAAGCAAATCTTCACACAAAGTTCAGGTTGGGTTAAATTCAGCAGAATACATTATGTAGAAAATCAGATTAGATGATAATAGTGGTTGCTCCTAGCCTTAAAAAATCTGTGAGTTTTACTAGCTGCTACTATGCAATGATGTCTAATCATCCCAGTGGTTCATGGCATGTGTCAATCAATAGGCAGCGTCAGGACAGCAACTTCACCCATGGTAAACCATCACACTAGGCCTTCAGAGGGCCAGGAAAGTCTAGGAGGCTTTTCAAACTGGTGGCTGTCACATCTCTTTCTAGAGCGGGACAAATCCTTTCTCCTCCAGCCCTGTATGGGAACCCTGAGGGCATCAGTCATATTCATGCTAGCATGGTGTGTCTTCAGCTCTGTCTGCAGATGTGCAGGAAAAAGCAGACCAAGTCCGACAAGGTCATGGGCAAAAAAGGTTTGGAGGAAGGTGAGGAAATCAAAAGATCAATGGCTGCAATGAGCTGTATCTTTTGACTTGTGTGACAGCACACACTGGAGTTCCAGTGCCCCATTACCCAGACCAGAACCCCTTCCGTCTCCATCTAAACCCACAACCACTCACAGGCACCTGTGGAGGCAGAAGATCCATCCTCAGGTGCCCGTGGTTGAGCTGTATGACTGAACCTCGGAAGCAGGACAACAAAGTGTGTTCTATGAGGCTTCTAGCACTCTTTTCTACCTGAGATATCCTAAGGTGGGGGCAGAAGCCAGGAGATCTCATTTGTCCTTAGTGCCTTATCTCGTGATACCTTACTGGGGTGGGGCAGGATAGATACCTGACTCATCTCTGAACTGTTAAGGATATGTTAATGCTAACAAGGTACCGAGAGAATAGAGGCCCTTTTTGCCATGATTGCACTTACCTACAACTTCAGTCATCTTACAAGCCCCACAAGAAATCAAGGAGGATGTCTTCTAGTAAATAGCTGTACTGCAGTCATTTCAGTTAAGGGAAGTTGTTTCAGCCTTGTGGGTTGAAAAAGTTATCTACCAGGGGAAAAAGAAAAGAAAAAATATTTAAAGGGGCAAATCAGCTCCTTACACTAGTGGTTTTATACCACCAAGGTGTACTTTTATATAAAGACACAGAATACACATAAAGTAAGCACAAAATGTTCATGCAGTTGCTATTCCAGGATGTTTGTAATGGCAAGTTAGATTGTAAATTATTTCTTCGGAGGGCAGAAAGCACAGTGGAAATAATGTATATTATTCATAAAAATGATTGTCCTGTTCACTTGTATACCTCTGCAATTTATTCTGTAACAGCTTTTTACTTCAAAGAAATCACTAGCTAATGACATCTCAAACTTAAAAAAATCCACTTATTCACAGCCCTGTCCCTGAGGGAATTCCTGCGTGTTATCAGAAATTTTTCCAAAGATCATTAACAGATATTACAAACCAATTGAAACTGAGTATTTTCTTTGCAAATTACTTTTAACTTTAGAGCTATTGAAAAAAGACATTGAGTGATTTAATTTACTTAATCTGTCTACAGATTGCAGCTATGTGCATATCCTGTGATTGCATTTCCAACAAAAAGCATATATAACTATCCTTAATAGGGATATTTTTCTAAATTATCGTACGAGATCAGTAAGATCTCTGCAGATATTAATGTTTACTTTTTCATTTAGAAAATTGCACTCAAAAAAGAAATGGGCATCTTTATTCTGTTGTTATTTTAGAAATAATAGCATGCTATAATACTTATTTTACCTGCTATTTTAATTAAAACTCCAATAATCATCATACCCTTTGAGGATATGTTCTGCTGATTTTTCTGAACAATCACTGTATTTTCATTCGGCTGTGAAGACAATGTTTTAGAAACACCTTACACAGCAATGAGTATACCAAAAGAGATCCTCTACCTTGCACCAATCCAAAACAAAGCAAGCTAATTCAGCGGTGGAAGGCTGGATTGTATCTGATTCTGTACCTCTTTGCCTTAAACTCCTCCCAGAGAACCTTACATGTGTCAGCACAACTTCTGCAGGAAGTATGAAAAATCTCTTCCCCCATGAATATTTAGCATGCAGATTCCTAGCTGAGGTTCCTGCTCTCTTTGCAGATAAGAAATAAGGGCTTGAAGCCCCTGAAGCTTGGGTGGAGTTAGAAGTTATTGACATTGAATGACAGTGAACACAGCTGCTGCACTTTGTGTACTGCTCAGTCCTGATCATTCGTTACATGTGCTTTACCGGGACACCCTTGGTAGACATATGGGCAAAGCAGTGGATAATTTGAGGAGGTGAATCAGGATTAACTGTTGGTAAATTCAATTTAGCAGACTGGACAAGAGGCATGAGCAGAAAAGAGGGTTTAGACGTCTAAAGAACTTCCTTATCAAAAATCCGGGTGATGAACTTAGGGGATGTGTAGATTGGGAACGTGGACTTGGACATCTATGTCCCACATGAGTCTCAGTCATCCCTTTTCATGTCCTTGGGCCCAAAGATGGCTATTCAGAGAATGGCCCAGATTTTTCACAGCAAATAGGTGCATAAACATCTTTTCATATCTTGCTTTGAGTAGTGGGAGAAATGTGCAGGAAGGTTGACAGAGAATTTGCAGGCGGTAGCACCTTCCTTGGATAGTCTGCATCTTCCTATCAGCTGGGTCAGAGGTCTGCGACCAGTGTAAAAACTTCTCCATTCCCAGTACTATTGAACTCTCACTCTCTTGCTGTTTTCCTTTCCTGAGTTACAACAGAAAGTTCTCACAATTTAAAGAATTTCTTTTTTCCCAGGGCATCAAAATACATGGGGTCAGTTAAATTAAGCAAATTTCCAAACTCTGTCAAGAGCTGAAAAAATTACTCCCTGAGCTACCTGATGTCCAGTTTTGTCCTGCAAATATTAAGAAACTATAAATCTTTACAAAGATTCCATGCCATTAGCTTGGCAACTTGTTCCTGCCACCCTCCTGTGGAGGTAGGTAGGCATGAGAAAGAAGAGGAACTGGCTGCTACTGAGCAATTAATATCTGGACAGGTTACTAGCTTGATTTTAACCCATGCTGCACTCAGATAAATGCAAAGAGAGGATAGCATGACCTTTTTCCCTGATAAAGTTGCAGCCTCTCATTCCTGCTCTTCATTCACCCCCAATGACCTGCTCAAGACACTTCTCTAGTCATGGTCCAAACCCCTAGTTTACAGCCATGATAGCACTGAGACTGTCAGTAGCTTCTCTGTGAAATCCAACTGCTTTTCAGGATCCCCTTCCTTTAGACGTGTTTCCCTCACCCTTCTGCCGCACACTTGCAACTGGCATTACAGTGTCAGATCAGATGGCACACATGAAAAGCCAGAGCCCCAACACATTTGCTAGTGGCTTTTGCTTCTCTTAGCAGTGCAATGTCTTGTGCATATCCAGCTTCAGGGACAAGTCAGTTCAGCGCTCCATCCTCCCTGCCTTCCCTCCCTGCCTTCCCCCTCCCAGGAGCCTCGTGTTGTTTGTGCTTTACTGCAAGCACCCACCTGGTGCTCTGGGCTCCTTCTGCAGCTCCTTCTACTTGGACACTGGCGACAGAAGCCACCAGTTTGCTTCCATCGGGGGTGACCTGGACTTTCCACCTGCCAGCATCAGGCACTGTGCCATCAGCTGCCAAACTGGCACAGCTCCACCGGCTGCAGCAGCTGAGCGCTTCTGTTGTCACTCAACCCAGGACATCTCTACGGAGTCTGATAACACATCTGCTAATTAATGCCAGTTGTGATCATTGGTCAGATCCTCAACTGGGTTAAATTGAAACGAGTCCATTTAAGCCTGTGACAATTAGCAGCAGCTTAGAGCTGACCTGACGGTTTTCTCTATAATGTGAATATATGTCTTGTTCAAAGTGACTAAAACCCACCAACAAATTGCATAAAAACTACCAAATGATCAAAAAATTGAATAAGTGTTAGCAACTCCCAGCCCAGGCCAAATTACAGTGGTGGCAAAGAAGTGATAGCCCCAGGTATGTTAACAACTCTCTGAGCTATCCAAGCTCCTTATAATAAAAATAATTAATAATAATAAATGTGCTTCTGCCCACATTCACCTTTCTGTAAATAACACCTAATGAGTCTGTCTTTTAAAAAACAGACTATCAGAAAATTTAAATGTGATTCTATTAACTTGTAAGCATAGTGTTTTACATTTTAACAATAGAACAGATCAAATCTATTCTTGAATTCAGTTTTTAAGACTTGCAAGCAACATCAGTAAGCAAAAAGGAACACTTCAAGAATTTTCTTTGTATTTTGTTTCTGCCCTTTGTCAAAATTTTGCATTGGTCAATACTTCCACCCTGTTAGGTTGTATCACCAGTACTCTCAACCATAACAAGCAGAGTTGTAGAAGGTATTAAATCTTAAACAGAGGTAAGTAAGTTAGTCCTGGAAATAAAGCAAAAGTTTGATAGGTTGTGTCAAAAGAAACTGCGGTTATTATTATAATTTATTATTTGTTAAGCACTGACAATATGCTCAGTTCTGCTGATTAAGTTTTTCTGAGCAAGTTCTACTGATTATCTTCTGAGGACAACACACTGTACTACAAAGAAAATATGTGACAGCTATCAAGACTTTTGCTTTCAAGACTCACTTAGCAAAACAATTACATGCCAGTTATGCAGGTTTTATGGAAAAAAAGAGAGAAAATGCATAAACTGAGTAAATATCATGACTTTTGTGTTCACTAATTTTCCTACTCCAGATCTCTCACTTCAGTACTGTCTGACAATCTCAAAGTTACAGTGAGATTTGAGGAAGATCTAAAGCCTCATCCCTGCTTATATTCAGTTATAAGCATCATGTTATATTAGAGGCAAGCACACAGGCTGTATTGTTCAAATCTGTCTTTGGATCTGGGACTCACTCCCCAGCAAGAGCAGAGATGGCTGAATGGGGCCAGCCTGAGACAAAAATCAGAACAACTCCAGACTCACACATACATTTCCTTCATGCCACAGAGCAGAGCAGACAGAGCTAGCCAGTGCTCTACTTATAGGTGGTGATCTGACCTTACAAAGACATTTGGGGTGCAGGTGCCACAAGGGAGCCTTCGTATCCTTGCTAGGCTGCCAGGGCTGCTTCTCCAACAGACCTATTGTTAAGTTTCTCCAGCCTGAGATATAGGCACATTTTTGCAGGGCACCTAGGAGTCAGGGATGTTGAGTTTCTGCTCGTCTAAAGCCACTGCAGATATTCTGTCCCTGTGATCTTCGTGCCTGGTTCATATCTACTTTAGCATGTAAAGAAATCACAGTTTCTTCCTCCACCTTTACCCTCAGATCATTTATGTATAGTTTACCTCCAGGGTGGAAGATTCCCCAGAACAGGCATTTGATGGCAAAATAATGTCTGTGCATCTGTGTATACACAGCAAGGAACGTGGCTGAGGACTGCTCTAAGAATCTCTGGCCAAATTTGCGTGTCAGGAGGGTGCCAAACAGACATTGTCCCTTGCCCCAGCCAGGAAACACCTAGGTTTTCAAACCGCAGCACTGCCAGTGTTCCAGCTGTGCAGATGTTCTTAGAAGAAAAACTTCCTTTTGTCTGCTTCTATCCTTTAGCCTGCACACTTCCCTAAATCCTGCCAGCATGCTTTTTTTTTTTTTTTGTAACTGACAGAGAGAAGTGAGTTCTTATATAAATCTTTTGTGTGAAGATCAAACTGCGTGCATGTAGAACTATTATATTTTTTAGGGGAAAATCTGCCCTAAAATAATCATTCCATGTTATCCTCACAGAGCGTCTGCACTGCCTTTTAAAATGCATCCAAGGCCACCCTCAAGACCAGACTCAACGCTGTCAGGCGGCGGGCTGCAGCTGAAGTCTCCGTGCATGCGGGGAGGGCAGAGCGGGGACAGCCCAGGGCAGGATTGGGGTCAGGGGCAATGCAGCTGGAAGGGACCGTAATCTGAGTTGCTCCTTGTAGACAATGTCAGCCTTTGTACTGATAGAAACTTGTGGGGCAACTCAGAAGCCGAGCTGGGTCATGTGAAAAAGGTGTTTCTTTACCTAGCCAGCTCGGACTCCTCAAGCATCCAGCTGGCAGACCCTGAGGTTTCAGTCAAATCTTGTAAGCTAACGTTAGTTTACTAAAAGACCGAGGAGTAGAGGATTTGGTTGAGAAAACATAGCCTTTCATTCACAAACTCAGAAACCCTTGTAATGGAGAGAATCAGCAAAAATGATCGACTGATAACAGTACTATTGGGAAATTCTTTTTTAAAAAACAAAATACTAAAGAAGATAGCCCCAAATGGCAGTACAACAGCAGTTTTAGGGTCAATTTCAGCACTGCTTTGTGTTTCACTATTTACAATTTAATGACCATCTAGAAAAATGATCAGGTATTAGGTATAGTGAAGGCCCCATATCTGACACCAAGCAGTAGCACAACTCACTGTAGCAGCTTATCTTTGGGAAGCCTCCTTCTCTCCTTTTTTCACTATTTCTCTTCTTCTTGCTTCCTCCTTATGCTCCCAATTTCCTTGAATACAGTATAGTCAGAGTTTTACATCCAGCTCTAATTTTCCCAGAAGGGGCAGCTCTTAAAAAGCAGTACAAGTTCTTTTACTCAGGACCATAAACTGGACTTGCACTTGCACTCCAGTGCAACCATCTAATAGACAGATGAACCAATTCCATTAATATAAAAACATTCTACCTGTGCCCGTCCCCCAGCAAAGCTTTTGCCAAAACTGGAACAAAACCCTAATCTAGCCTTTATTAAAGTGGAGAAAAATCAACTTCCTTTCACTCCCCTGTTCATTTTCCACCACTGTGATTTTCTAAATTTCAGGCAGGCCTGTGACCAAGAGCTGCAGGGCCAAAAGTGGCTGGATGTGCTGTATTCCTGGCCCAAATGGAAGCAGGAAATACTAAACATCTTGCATGGAAGCCTGTTCTCATCAGGTTTATCGCCCAGCTTTTTTCATCAAAAGCAGTGAGGATAGTACACAGTTCAGAAATGCATCCAAGCATATGGGAGTCTCTACACTAATCCTCCTTTTGAGCTTCATCCAGCACTAAATCAGAGCCACACCGGAGAGAGAAATAATGCAATATCTTGTGGAAAATACATGGCTCCTCTCTATTAGGGTATGGAAAATCAAACATGACTCACTTTTCTCCTTAAAAATTGTTGGAAGAATATTAACAGAATAAAGCATGGCAGAGACTAGAAAAAACTAAAAGTCAGATTCCTTTTAAATTTGCCTGCCCTGGATCTATACATCCCCATGCACCATAGGTTACATGTGCAGGGCAGTCTTTGCTGGGACAGCACCGACAACCTTGGAAGGGTAACACGATAATGACACAGGTGACAAAACTCACCTGAGAGGCTAAGAAAACACCTTTTTGCAGAGTTAACCTGCACCATGCTCACAGCATTGCAACCGCAACCGCCACTTTGAGAGGTCCTGCTGGAATTCCAAAGAAGAAGGGCTGCACAGTCTTATTTTCCCAGACAGAATACAGGGCTCTCTGTCTGAGGGAGTGAAAGGGCTTTGCTGAGCTCATCCAAGGACAAGAGGGCCCTATGGCTGCACCAAGGCCTGAAGGGTGTGCTGTCAGTGCTGCCTTGGACATGGGAGCAGAATAGGCAGTGTGGTGACACCCCACTCCCCACCACAGCCTCTGGCCTCACCTACCGAAAGCAAAAGCAACAGAAAAATCAGCAAGAGCACATCTACACCAACTTCTCGAGATGCTGTAGCAGGGAAGCACAGGCTGACCAGGGCCTGAGCCCTTCATTCCTTTTTCTGTATGTCAAAAGAAAAAATAAAATTTCAAAGTAAAACCCTGATCCACAGGCTCCAAATGCCACTCTCTGGACCTCAGGCAGGTGACAGAAAGAAAGGTTTTCAACAGAGCTTGCTTCAGGAGCACTGATATGTTAGGGAGCTGAAAAAGAGCTGTCAGCTGACAAAATGACGCGGGTAGTTAAGGATACAAGTTAGAACAGGGATTGGCTATGAAATTAGCAACGGGAAAAATAAACGCAGCTCTAAGCACACAAGCAGGTACACGTGCAGAACCAACTTAGAACTTGTAAACAGCCTATTGTTTCCATACATAAAGACTTGCAAACAGCCTATTGTTTCCATACATAAACATCTTCGAACTAGAATTTTCTTGATCTTATTGCCTTTTCCTGATTAAAACTGAGAGAAATCCTTTTTTTTTTTTTTTTTTATTTTCTAAAAGAAATAAATCAGTATATGACCCCTAGTCCTTGAAAATTATTGACCAGAATCTTGTTTGGCATAACTTAGCCTAGCTATCATACAATCACAGTTACCACAGAATTATAGAATCACAGAATTGTTTGGGTTGGAAGGGACCTCAAAGACCACCTAGTTCAACCCCTCGGCCATACACAGGAACGCCTTCCACTAGACCAGGTTGCTCGAAGTCCCATCTAACTTGGACTTGAAAAATTCCAGGGATGAGGTATCCACAGCTTCTCTGGACAACCTGTTCCAGTGCCTCACCAGCTTCTTAATGAAGAATTTCTTCCTAATATCTAATCTAAACATACCCTCTTTCAGTTTAAAACTAAATTGCCATCTACAAAGCAGAGCATCTTTACCCCAGCTTAAGATTTTCTCCCATATGCTATTTCTTTAGAACAACTTGTCTTCCTCTTTTTCTTTTTCTTTTCTTTTTTTTTCAAAATATGCATCTGGTTTAAGGTGACTTTTTCTTTCCCAGCATATGGAGCTGAATGATTATGATGATTTAGATTTATTTTAGATCACAGCCTATTAAATGGAAAAATAAATGCTAATGTGTTGATATGGTTAACTTCTGAATGAATTATTGATATGAATGAGTAGTTTCTTCTATCATAATTACTCTTTATTAAATAAATATATTTTGAATTAGAGATCCTTGATTAAGAAATCACATTTTTGTCTGAAAATTGTTTCCCTGATGTTAGTATAAGAAATACTTTACATTACTCTATGGAGAAGAAAAAAAAAAAGTGCTGGTGAAATTATTCTATTTTTTATCTTTTCCTTTGCTCTGTGAATTTGGCAGTGCTTTGTGCATATTTCCTTTCACTGTTTCTCTCCTCTAATCAGTTAAGTGAGGCTCTTTCCCCTCTGTTGTTTGTGTGGATCTGTCACATAGCACCTAGAGACAGGAAAAACCATTTTAAATAGGAAAATGCAAAACACAAAAATTAAGGATTGAGGATCAGATACCTGAAACTCCTCTCAACATTTTCTTTCAAGCTGAGCACATTTCAGATTAATGGTGACTCTTTAACATAAATAATGATCTAATGAAATAAATATGAAATAGAAAGAATCATAAAAAGAATTTTACATTTAAGAATGCCATCTGTGTAACACTTAGCCTAACAATGAAATCATTTCAGTGCCAAAACAGCTCACTCCACTTCCAGCACAAGTTACAGGAGAGGGTAATGGCTTTGCAAAATGGCATAAAAGTCTGAGTTCAATCACAGAAGTAACACCTGGGTTCAAGCTCACTCTGCTTCACACAGACAATGGATCTCACGCATGAGTTTTGAACTCACCCCTGCTAATGCTTCCACCTCGAGTCATCACGAATTTTTCACAAAGCTGACAATTTTTATTGCAAGGAAATTTAGATATCAGAGAGGAAGATTTTGTGGGTCAGAGTGAGGGGATCTTGCAGCAACTATTACATTGATTCTCTGCTTTCCAGCTGTGGAATCCAGAGTCGGTATTGTCTGACTGAAGTGCACAGGACTCAGAAACAAGACCCCATTTAAGTATATCTGTAGCAAGAAAAATTCCCTCATAACTCAGTTAGGACTTAACACCAGGCCAATTTTCAGTTTTTAGGATCAGTGTCCTAAGCCACAGGTCTGTCTGGGCATGCACTGGGAAGCTCCGTGTCACAGGATGGAGATACTGGTTTTGTGAACAGGGAAGCCAAGCTCTTGCCATGTGCAAGGCGGCGCAGCAGAGCCATGCAGAACACAATGGAGATTGTTTGTTTATACCAGCCAAAGAGAAGGGAACATATTTGTTTTGAGTGAGCTGTGTTAGAATACATATTGTTGTATATGCCCAGGCCTCATTACACCATGCTAGTCTTCAATATGGATCAGATCCTAAAACTGCTCGACATACTGAAATAAATGTGAGTTCTACCCACAGAACATCTCCAGACTTAGGCCTCATGTCTGTCAATGTCATCTCAAAAAAACAAATGTTCAAAGAAGAAAAACAACAAAAGTATCTCAGAGACTGTGGAGGATGCTCACGTGTGGTAGATGCCATTCAAGGGGATGCTACGGAATTACTTGGAGAGAGAGGAATCCACATACCAAACTGGAGAAAAGATTGGGCCTGAAAAAAAGGAGAGAGAATTAAGTTTCACTGAAAGAAATATTTCTTATTTGTATTTCAGAAGTCACTCTGAAAACGAGAGGAAATTCTTCCTTCATATCAGCAATGAGGCCACATTAACATCTCCTCAGGCAAAGGTGGCCACAGCTCATATTTTTCTTAAAGATATAATCGTGAGGGCATTCACAGAGGAAGAGTTAAAGTGCTGTTCAATAAACAACCTGAAGTGCTGTATGCTGTATTCATATAAGGAAAGGTATGAGCCAACGGAGAGAGATGTTCAACTGCAATCAAAGAGGATCTAAGCCTAACTGAGCGCTCACATGACAGTTGGGATCATTTCAGATCCCTTCCAATTAAGATAAAATAGCATCAAAAGCAGGGAGGTTTTTTTCCTTTCTTTAGAGGATGAAAACACAACATCATTAGTCAAATTTACTCTGAACTTCCACCTCCTCATGTTGATTTGTACTCAGGTTCAGTAAACATATCTTTCCATCAAGGTAAATAAATGTAAAAGCCCATCAGTAACTTAATTGCTTAACGATGGATTCAATGTGGGGTGTAACACTGTTTCTGACTATACTGTTGAAGTTAACGACCTCTCAAAAACACCTATTATACAGCTTGGCAGTAAAAAAATAAATTCTGTTCCTTCCTGAAAATCTGCCTCTAAAATTTCAACCATTTTTTCCTGACATTGGTGAGAGGGTGGAAACCTCTGAGGACAATTGTTCAGGTGGACTGATGTAAACTGAAGTTTATTCATTTGAGACGCCATCCTTTGTGGGCCTGCATGAACCAGAGAAACTAGGCTTGAGAGAAGTGGGGAGTCCACAGAGAGGGCAAAAGTTACACAGCCCAGGGAACACATCTCCAAATTAAAATGCCCATGGTTCTGAGTGGGACCATTTGCTGGGAGGGGCGAAGGGCTCAGTCCACAGATGTCAGGCAAGAGCCTGATCTCGCATGCATAGCACACACCTAGGGACACCTGGGAATGTGTCCTCCTCCTCTGTCCTTGCACACCTAGAGCCCTCGATTGAGGACCCATGGGAGAAAACAGTTGTTCCCATTAAAACCAAGCTGTTTAATAGAAGTGAAGGCAAAATCAGCTCTCCAGTGAGAGAACAGTGAGGGAGGAGGGTACGCCAAGCATCTGAGAGTGAAATCTGGTTCACGGTGGGCAGGCAGGCACAGTGCAGAGGCACAGCTGCCAGCCTGACATGATGGATCAGAAAAGCTACTAAGGAGCTGCGAGAGTCCAGGCAATTGAAACAAAGTAAAACATGAAAAGGCAATAGGTCAGACCTTCTTTGCAATCTATCAATTAAACAAGCATCCACTTCCAAAGGAGTATGGTGTCCTAAGCAGTAGACATCCCAGCACGTGATTGCTACTGCAATGGAGGGACACGCTTACCAAAAGGAATTAATAATAATAATTACTAGTAGTACTAATAATTTAGTTGAAGTTGTTCTTTAGTGAACCCCTCTGAGGAAATAACATGGTTGGGCATTTCGGCTTAATTCTATAGTCCCCTACCAGCTTTACTCAGCCTGTTGGAAAACAAAGGTGTGTTCAAATCTGTCCATTACATGGGAGGCTTGTGCCAAAATCGTGCCCTCCTTCAGTTAGGCAGCAGTGGTGAGTGCCACGGAGTCGGCTTCAGCTGCTTTCTCCAAAACCCTCAAGCTTTCAGAAACATTCATTTCTGCTGGCATCACTCAACAGCTCATTGTTAGGATTTGTTCTCATTGGCATGCATGAACTGAGACTGATGTACGGGGTGATCCAGAGTGACAGCCTTCAGCCCCAAAAGCGGATACCTGTTTCCCTGAGAGTCCAGGGACTCACACTTGACTCAGAAGGATATATGCAAAAATTATCTTTCCTCTCTCATTTGTGTGTGTTAAGGGTAAGAGTGTTCAGCCAAATTAGCAATCAGGCAAACTGTGCATGCAGAAATCTGCACTTGTACAAACTGTGCATTTTTTTGGTAACATTCCAAGATTAAATATCTTGACAAAAGATGAAAACCCTTTAACAAATTTGCCCCTAGAGAAAAGTAACATTTTTTTATTCCATTTACTGTCAAACGACATATAGTTGAACACAGTCCTATAGGCTGATTTGTTGCTTTAAATAATGTCACTAACATCCAGATATCAATGTGATGGTGCAGAAAAAAAGAGTTCACATTGAGCTAGATTCAATTACAGACCTAGAAATTGAAATTAAGTCTGATGCTACATGCTTAATTCATGTTTGTGTGACTGAGAAAGGGAGTATCTGGTTTACCTTGAATTTCCTGCCTTAGTGTGGTGAAAACATGACCCATCGCATTAATTAAAAAATAGTTTTCAAATGTAATTTAAGTGGTATTGCACTGGCAGGAGGAGACAAACACCTTTTTGTCCTTGACATGTTATGTGATATAAAGGAAGCTGTTCAATAGCTTTTTCCTCGATTCCAAGGTAGGTCTTACAATTCTCACTGAAGAACAGGAAAAAGGTATGATGACATCTCACAATGAGAAGCCAAAGATTCTGCTTTACTCAAAAAAATATTAAGCATTTAACCCTCAAAACCCATAACCCTCTTCTGACCACACTCTTTAAACAGGTGCCTATAGGCAGTTATCACATATGTTATGCAGGTCTATATTTTTCTAATTTGACTGTTATACCCAGGTTGGTATGTTCACGTTTAATGCCCTAAAATACTGTATCATAGCAATGGACTTTCAACCAGCACACATTTGACTACTGATTTCACATATGCGGCTGGGACTAACTTTTCTCCTAATATGGTGATAGCACAGGCACTATTTAAATGATTCCTGAGCCTTGTAAATATACACCAGATGTATCTTTTGTAAATGTTTCATTTTTCAACATCTCAGCATTTGTGAATAGTTAAAAGCGATGCCAGCCATGCTTTAATGGTGCACAGAAGCATACTGCATTCAAAGAAATGGCACACCATTGCGATAGTCAAAATTACAAGTGCTGTCAAAAAGCTACGTATTTGCTTTATTGATTAGCACCAGGTAACATGGTGCTTCACACTGTACCTTCATACATGCCTCTTTCAGCTGATGATGTTGCCCTGCACATGAGTAACACAGAGATGGATGTGGAACTTCCAAGGCTGCCCTGGGGAAGAAGAAGGGCAGAGAGGCCTGGAGAGCGACATGTGTCCCCTCAGCCACTATGATGGCCAGAGGTGGAGGCAGAAGGGCTGTGGGAGCAGCCACTTCCACAGCCGTGGTCACAACCCACTGCCACAGGGATGGGCTCACAATCCCAGAGCTGGGGAGGGAGCAAAGCTCACCTTTCCCACAGGTACTGACGCAGTTTGAAGCTATGATACATTTTCCTGCAGATCAGGCTGCTGCTGTTTGGTCCTCCCTTGTTGCAGAGGTAACTCAGCACCAGGGAGAGGTATCTACCATTAGGGATCTCTCCGTGAGCACAGGGTGAATTCAGCTGTAAGAAGAAGCCACCTCCTGGGCTTTTCTAGACTTCACTTTTTCCTTAAGCTTTCCCTGGCTTTCCTCTGTCGTTCTAGAAATCTCACAGAAGACCCAGGAGCACATGTGTAACAGGTTATGGGAAATGTGCTCTCTGCACCTTCTGCCTCCTGGCACTTGCCCTACCCATTACCACCACATCCAGACTGCCCCCATGGTCTGCCTCCCTGTTAGCATCAGGCAGTAAAAGGAGCTGTCAGAAATCAGCAATCGCATTTGCCTAAAAATGCACACTTTTGCAAGATTTGTCTGCCAACTGTCCTACAGATAAGAGGAAAGACCTTTATAATACTGCACAATTACTATTATTTGCAAAGCAGCGTGCTTTTGCTCAGTGAATTTTGTGCTGGAATTGCACCATGCGACTCAGTTCAGCAAATCAGCTAAAATCAGAGGTAGGTGACACAGGACAATAAACTTAGAGGGAATGAACTAGACATAATGCCCCACTACAAGTATTATTTCCAAGTTCACAGGCTTGCAAATTAAAATGTCCCTGGATCATTGCCATAAAAAAGAACATTAAAAATCAGGGGAAGAGGTCTGGGCATCTGTTAGAAGCATCTAATATATACCAAATGTGTATGCTGAGCTTCTTAGATATATGCATTGCTGAAATATAGCCTACGATTAATGTAAAAGCAGAAATATTTTAATTGTATTTTTTCCGTTTGATATTCAAATGAAAAAAATATATCTTATTAAACACAACATTTGGCTTTGCTATTTTAATACAAAAATAAGTTGTTGAGGAAAAGAAAAGCAAAACTACTGATTCCTTTCCTTATGATGATCAAATGAGCCTTTCATGTTTGTATCTTATACTTCACTTTTTAGCATTTTGAGGCAAATAGCAGATATCAAAACTTAGTAAATAATCAAAGACTTATTCAGTTTTCCAAACTGTCATGCTGCTTATCTTGTAATAACTGATCTCTTAGGTAGCATAAGCTATTTAATTGCTACTGAAGATTATTTGAATGAAAAAAGAGATGGCATTCTCCCTTACCCCTCAAAAAGACAAAACTATATTCTTCAAAAAGACACATGCCGACAGATAGATTCTGATCTCTTCTACACATGCACAAGTGCAGTAGCTAATTTTACAAGATTTGATAGGAGCTGTGTATCTGAGATTACACTCTGTCCTCCAGACTGCACATTCCACATGGAAAATGACTTAATTTGGAAATAAATTTTGTTGCTGATAAATCCAGACTCTCAAGTCTCTGGGCATCCAAAGAACCAAACCTATTAAATTATTTTAAAAAACAGCTACTGCATTTTAAAGGGACTTTTTACAATGTTGGCAAAGTGCGTATTCATGTATCCCCCCTGACATGATAGACTGTAATGGCTCCAGTCTGTCATGTCAACCATCTGCATATTAAACAGTCCCTAAGTACACATTGACACAGCAGACCCTAATAGCTCTGAAGCCGTAACAATCTATTGAGTCAATAATACGCATGTTAAAGAGCATCTCCTGTACTTCCATCAATATCTTTTATCTTTTCCTTAATTTGTATCTTCTTTTGATATGTATATTCAGAGTTAAAGTTTTAGGAACCTTTATCCTTTAATGTGCTGCCGCAGATGTGAAACATGTGGCACAGAAAGGCACATGCAGTAGCAAAATCCTCCCCTAGTATTGGGGCCAGACCTTAAAATAAGAACTGTAATATTTTTACACTGACACCACGCATTCTTCCAGATAAGGTGGAAATATCCCCTCTTTTCTACTGGGTTGCACCCAGTGCCGGTGAAAAGCCCGGGAAAGATTCCTGATGATTTCACGGGCTTTGGATGGAGCCCAGTGCGATGATACTCATTTCCTATTATACATTTCCTTCTAATTAAATGAAATAGGTCACAGGGGGAAAATGAAACAAAAGACAAATGTATTTACTTACAGTAATATCAACCCCCCAAAAACGGCAATCAAAAACAAGAGAAAAGATAATACAAAACATACTGTCTCTTCATTAACTTGAAATTGTCTGTTACCACAGTCTTAATTCATTCCTGTGTGATCTTGGGATCTTTTATACCATGGAAGAAGGAGACTGTTATTTAAGCGTAAGAAAATGGAAACTTAACTTCTTTTGTCTAAATAACTGGAGGGAAAGATTCTAATTTTCTTTTGCCCAACTTCACATCACCATACCATGCTGCGATCCTCTCACACCCTGATCGCAGGACTTTCCCATCTTCTTCCAATCTTCTTGCTCTGTGTAAGCATCACAATTTGGCTCACACGTTTAAAAGTGAAACCAAAGCGTAATTTGTGTTTCCAAAATGTAGACCTGAGGACAGGGAGGTCACTTGACCCTATCAGCAGATCTTAGCTGTCCTAAATTCCCTTCTCCTTTCCATTAATTTGATACCTATATATCTTCGAGGCACATAGGGATTTATTCCAGCATATTCTTGGTTAACTTCCACTCCAGTGAGGGCAGAATCGTGATACTCTCTCTATTGCATTCCAGGAGTGTGCAATTCATCCTACCCCTGCCTTGCACCATTCCATATCCCCAGGCACACCAGGCCAGATCACCTATTTCTGTGCCTCATTCACTACAGCATTCCCTAACTGCATGACAAGCACTGAAGGCAGCTGCCTTCTATTAAGTCTTTGGTGACATCTCATAGCCAGCAGGCTTTTCTTCCCAATGCAGCAGTGGGGAAGTGGATCAGATGCCTACATGCATGCCCAGGGATTTGCCCAGCCATGAGGCAGGTCCTCAGAACCTCAGACTAGTGCATAAACTTCATCTTATGTGTGTTGTCTACTGTGTGTGTTATCAGGACAGGACTTTCTAAACTTTGGATAACACAGTACTCACAAAGCCACAGTAGTCACCATTTGACCATTTTCACTGAAGATCTAGTAAGAAGATTTAGTTTTGGGTGGGATATGTTTTTCTTCCTAAATGAAAGAAAAGTTATTGAAAAAAGCCTAAGCAAATGAACAAAACCTAAAGAATGGGTGCCATTAAAACAAAGCAAAAAAAAAGGCGAAAGTCACTGAAAGTCCTGCTATATTGCCTGTATTTCCTTTAACTGAGGGAGGCAGTCCCAGTGTAGCTCCGGAAGTATTTGTTCCTGGCAGAAATGGTTCATTGTCAACTGCTTTCTACGCTGCTGCAGTTCATCACCAAATTATAGATGAAGCGCAGTCCTGTCTCTACAATATTATGGGTACAGCCATGACCTGAGGAAAATAGTTCCTCTCTGGGCTTCCTGCAGGAGCCCTCTTCTGCTATTCACTCTGGTACTTGCTGTGTAGCAACCCAACAGCCCCAACCAGTCCCACTCTGGTGAAGGTAGGAACATCACACAGCAACCACAAAGCAGGTCTGGATCATTTATAACATCCCTTGCTCCTCTGGCACTTCTGTTTGTGCCTGAAGAGCCTTGTAGGCTTCCCAGAGCTTAACAGAATTACCAGGCAATGGCAAAGAAGGACAGGAGGAGGGCTGCTGGCCATACAACCAGAGTCCTTCAACAAAAATCCTCTGCACCAAGGGTTACTGGTGAGTCCCACTCACTCTGGATGGCCAGTGTTTCTGGGAATTGTTCCACTGATTTAAGCGGATAGGTCACCCAGTCCAACTTCATGAACTCAGAGCAACTGATACCTGCCACCAGGTGAAAGAAGAGCCACCAGCCTTGGCCCATAAATGAGATAGGTAAGGGAGATGAAGGGAGAGCAAGTGAGAGAAACATAACGCCGTAGGTGAAGTGCTCCGTGTTCCCCCAGCAACACTTTTGTGTGTGCTGCAAATGCAAGGTGGGCTCACTTCCTGCTGCCTTGTCCCCCTCCTGCGTAGCCTGTTCCATGCCCAGATGCGGCTGAGCCTACCCCAGGCTGGCCTGACCCTGAATGGAATAATTCCCAATTACTTCAGTGAAGAGGGCTCTCTATCTTCAGGCAAATGTGAGAGAGCAAAATTTGGGTAGGGCTATGATTTCATTTTGCCTGTGTGCATAGGATGTCTCCTTTCCTACACAGAGGAACGCTGGCCACCCTTCCCACTTTTTTGGTTCTCAGTGTTCATCACTGCACCTGGAGTTATCTCCCATTTACCAAGGAGTTGATTTAAGTGTCTGACTCAGTCACATATGTTTGGCTCCCTTATTCAGAGTAAGATTTGGCCTACTAGCTGTGAAAACAGCTTATATCACATGTGCTGCAAAGCCTAGCCAGAACAGGCTGAATAAAGGATGAAGTTTAATCATGGAAATGTTGACCTACAAATAGAGAACAAAATGTTAAACCACATGGTATAGGGTGCTGCACGCCCCAAATATCAAGGAGAGGAAAGAAGAATTGAACACATTTGGAAAGTAAAGCTTACTGTTTGGGGTTTGGGGTTTGTTTTTTTTTTTTTTTACTTTTTCTTTCTGCATATTCGGAGAGTCAGACCCACACTGTTCCCGCTCGCAATGACACCCTGGCATCCGAAGAACAACATGACACCCACCACAAAATGCTGCTGTTGGCTGGCGCCGTCTAAAGCAGTGAGGTTTGGTGAGGGAGGTGAGACTGCCAAAGGCGGGCGAGTGGGGGTGTCACAGAGTGTGGGACCTGGCCGCCAGCATGACTCCAGTCTACGAGACCTGTACAAACTGGGGAGAGGTTAACGTGACGAGAATTAAGACCCCTTTCATCCTGTGTCCTTGAAAACTACCTCTTGCAGCTGGGGGGCAGGGGAATGTTGTCATTATTTACACACCACCTTTCAGCTGGGACACCCTCACCTTTGTGTGTTTCACACAAAGAAGGGCAGTGTTTTCGGCAGAGAGTCCATTTCCATTTTTAATCACAGCCATCACACAAACAGTTCATCTCACAGGACCGGAAGACTTTCTCATAGGCTTTATTTAACATAATTTTGGGTGTTGCAAAGGACAAAGAATAAATTTTTTAATCAATCATCTTGCTTTCAATAACTCTTTGGTTTTGTCTTTAGGTACACTACATTTTACATAAACATAGTTAACAGCAGCCGGCCAGGCCTTACTGACTGACAACTGTTCTTTACAGGATTTCTACGTGCCAAGGAGCTGGACAGTAATATCCATTTGGTATTCATGGAAAGTACTTGCAGAACAATAATGACAATAATTGCTTCTGATTCTTGTGTTTACAACACTGCCAAAGTATCATTAGAGCCTTATTTATAGATAATAATGCTTATTAATCACACATATTTGAATTTTGGAATGTATTAGATTAATATTCTTTTGTAACTTGGTTCTGTACTAATGCTATGAAAAGCACTTTCTGAATGCAGCCCACTGGGAAGTGCTTGCTTCGGTAAAGTAAAAGCATCCAAGCCATCTGCAGGTGAGGAAAAAAGGGCATACCTCTTCCTCAGCAGGCAAACACCAAAGCCGGACACGCCAGTTCCAAAAGCAGTTCCTTTGGATTAAAATCAGGGGCAGGCGCCTGAAAAAAAATACCATGAAAGGTGTGATAGTAGTGTTGTTCTTGAGCTTGCTTTTTGATGCTCTATGAAAAGGTTTGCTTTCTACTGCTTTATAAAGAAACTGGGTTTGGAAGGTGAGGAATAGACCCATCTATCATCTCACTCTCTAACAGCCCATTCTACCCCATGGGTAAGTTTAGCCTGGACCTCAGGGTTCCTTATCAGGCAAGAGGTTGGTAATGAGAAATATAAGAAATATACTACAAAAAATACTCCTAATTTTGGCTATTAAGTAATTCCAGCTTTTCTATATCAATGTCTTCTACGATTCAATAGCATGATAGAAGGAAAATAGATTTTTTAAAAAGACATTTACAAGTGAAAGTGCCACCCTAATCTAAATACCAACTGCCCTATATTCATATCCTCCTTTGTTTCCCTGTAGCCCATTACAATGCTGAAAAATACACCAAAGCAACTGCAGTACCAAACTCTCCAATTTTTAGTGTGACACGCTCCATAAATTTGTGTTTAAATAAAAAAAGTACAGAACAGTGTAGAATGTTTTATTATTATTACTATTATGTTCTTTGAGATAGTTCTTCAAGCGAATTTACAGAGGCTCTGTCAGTTTAGAGATGACATTTCCATCTGCTTAGGTGGGTTTTTTCCTTTTTACCCACTGCTGATGTAATGTAACCACTCTAACACCAGAAAGTAGAGAAACTGGGAAGTGGGAGAGCAGGTGTTATATTTTATTCTGTGTGTCCATTTTGTATATTTTATTGTGCTCCCCGCACAGTGAGGATAACCTGTTACTAAGTGTTACAGCCCCATTGTCTCCAGGGATCTTTTACAGTGGAAGAAAAAAATAGGAATAATTAAAATGCAGAAGCTTTAAATTGTAAAGAACACTTGTGGCTTTACTGCAACTCCCCCAAGCTGCCCCTAGCCGATATGTTTTAGCAGACAAAATTACAAAGTGATGTTGGCCCTTTAAAATGCGTTTCACCTATTAATATTCCAGTGTGCTTTGCTTACTGTGTTTAGAAAATGCCAGTATTGAGGCTTCCCAGGAATTTCAAACCTATCAAGACAGCCAGTGCTGAGCACAGCCCAATCGTTTCTAAATGAAGCCAGGATTTAAAAATTTAAAAAACCTAATAGAGAGATTAGAGATGAAACCAAAGCGCAAAGTTGGCGTCAGGATGCAGAGGGAAGCCCCGTCCTCATGGGTTCCACACAACAAAGCGGTGCACCCCTCCCATCCCAGAAAACACAGCTTCTGCTGGGGGCCGTGGGGCCAGCTTGTCCTGGGCATTGCTGGGAGGAGGCTCATGGCTTCAACCACCACTTGCAGACAAAGGAATTATTACCCAAGCGTGGGCACAGGGGGTGCACAGAGCTTTGGATTGGGCTCCTTTCCCACTTGCAGCTCAACACCATCCAGCCAAAACTGATCCCAAAACTTGACAGTGCTGCACTGAGGGGACTTTGATCAATAACTAGTCATGGGTTTTGGTTCTTCTGCTAGTTCTCTTCTGAAAAGAAAACCCGTAGCCCCAGGTGCACACAACCTGCTACAGCACTCACTGGCACAGAAGTGTCTACGAATTCTCTCCTCTCCCCAGCCACTGGTGGCTCCTCGAAATGTTTGCTACATTTTCCTTAGGTTTCAGACTGTCACAGTGTAAAAAACTGTCCCTCTAACAGGTGTTTGAAATCTGCATCTTATTCTTTCCTAATAATAATAAAAATAGCTGAAAGAGTTCAGTACAAGGATCCTAATTTCAGAAAGGCAAATCTGCAGCGTATAAAATCATAATTTACCCTCTGCAGATTACAGACTTCTCATTTTCTTAACTGAGTAGTGAACAATAATTTCTATTGTTTCTGTCTGGTTTTTTTTTTCAGGGCAGTAGTGGTTTAATAATTTCTTCTACCTCTTAGAAGAAAAAGGCAAAGCAAACAGTTATCACATGAAGAAAGGTACGTTAGCATTTTATATTCCCATGGTTGATGCTAAACCTACACAAAGATAAAAACAGACATTTCTAGCTATAGAATTTTAACATATACTATAGCCAGAGATACACAAGTCAGATTTCCATGTCGGCACTTGACTTTCTAAAGAAAAATTGGCACTTTTTTTAATACTGAACTTTCACAGTTCTCGCTGAAGTCAAATGAAGGAGCAAATGCCCAATGCCCTTGAAAAATAGTCGCTTTCCTACAGTATTCCTTTTCCGTGCCTATAGGAATCCCCAGCACAAAAAAGCTGTCCCTCTTGCACAAAATAAGTAGATGACCCTACAAACATTGCTCACATGCACCAGAAATTTCAGCATGAGTCAGGGTAAGCAAAATCAAGTCTCAAGCAAAAGCCAAGCAAACAAGTAGCAAAATCATCCTCCCAACATCGAGTGGAGTTACTACAAGTTCCTTTTTTGGATTTGTAGATGTGGGATAGGAAAATCAAGACAGAAAAGGTTTGACTGGCTTGTTTGCTAGCCATATCTCAGTGGTCACAAAAGATTAAAAAGGAAAATTCAACTGGAAAAGTTCTAAACAGAGGAAGTTTCAAAAGTGTCTGTTTGTAACATCATTTTATTTGCTACATTTCTCACTAGGACGATATTACTCTGCTTGTATTTAACATTGGGTTTATTGCCAAATAATTATTCTTTCTGTTATCAGATTACATGATTATTGTGTATTTATCCCTCCAGATATGTCTCATGAACATTTTTCTTCTTTAGTTTTATATCATATATAACTACTAAAGTCTGGAATTTGTAGTTTCCCATTGTCTTCATAGAACAGTAAGACACAAGCAGGAATAAAAATAAAAACATACCTTTTCATCAAGTAGTCTGCTAACCAAAAGGAGAAAAAATAAGCTTTGTATATTTCTAAATAGTCCTCTAGGAGTCTTATACTTGTAATACGTGCTATATATCGTGTGGTTTCTCCCCCTGTTATGACATCTCTGATCACTTTAAAAAAAACCCTCAAAAATGTTGAGGCACAAACCTTTGTATGGAATACTTTTAGTACGCTTTTTATTCTGACAAGATTAATAATTATCCTATAAGCATGACACAGTGTTTTAAAATGGTTTTTTCTGCTATGAGTTAGGATTGTGCACATAAATGCGGAAAGAAAGGTTATTTCACAGCAGAGAAATGTATATTTAAACAAACTGTGATTAAATGGTAAAACTGCTTAAAAAGGAAAAGCATGGGTTTTTTCTCATCACAGTTATTCTGAATTTAAAATACCCACAGCGAGTTTCCAAAGGACGCTGGGCATTTGTAATGAAAACACAAGCTACTGAAATTAATGGGAGATAATTGAGAGAACCATAGCAAATGTCCCAGAACTTTGGCCAAAACTGGACAGAAAAAGATCTGCTTGCATAGCAAGTGACAACTGTGTCCCCTCCCCATCATCACCACCCTGTCTTCTTCTGTGGCACCTGCAACTAGCTCACAGTGGGATCAACTGGCTGTGTGGGAATAAGTCTGTGGACTAACCAGACTTTTGCTGTCCTTCAACAAGACATTTCACAAGTGCTTACAGTCCTCATGGCAGCCTTAGTCTTTCCCAGAACACACAACTGCCCTTTCCGCTAAGCTCATACACATCCAACATTTCCCATTGATGCAAAGACATGGCTATGGGGTTTTTTTGATCGTTCAAAAACCCACTAGTACATGTCCTACGTATCAGTATGCAGTGACCACAATTATTGCTGGCCTGATTCACTAGTAATAGTGTGTCTGATGTAATCCTTAGATGGCTGAGGCATAAGGGCAAGGTCAATGTGGCGCTCAGACCTAACTCCATTCACATCAAATAAATGCAAAATTAATCTCTCCCTTGATATTAAGGTATAATGGAAATACTTCAGGGAGCAGATAGATCCTGCACATTCCAATCAAACAAAACTCCAGGCGGCTTCAATGAATGAGACAAGCAAGATTTGGCCCATCTTGAGCAGCACAGGTTTGGCTTCCAGAGGGTGAGCTGTACCTGCTTGTTGGAGAAGGACAGTGAAATATTGGAGCCAATAGACCTTGAACTAAGGAGATGACCAAGGATAACACCTTGTCCGCACTTAAACGGACGACAAAGCAAGCAGTGCCACCCAATTTGCCCCTGAGCTTTAGTGCTGGACTTCAACCATGGTACAGTCTTTCTACTAACTTTACTTGCAGGAGTAATTTTGAAATAATTTCATGCCGAGTGCCAGAGGGCTCACTTTTTCACAACATTAAACTGAATCATATCAACTCCCGTTCTAAATATAAAATATGATTGCATTACTTGACTTCATACTTTTTATAAAGGTCCCGTTGTGGTGGGGTTTCACAAGGCATAAAAGCCCATGTAGATATTATGGGCCATATCAGTCTATTTCATCTAATTAATCATCTACTTAAAAATGTTTTTCTTGTATTGTAGTAGAAAAAATAAAATAAGTGTTCTTTTTTATCATTTCCAAAATTAAATTCATATTCCATAATGACCATATTTCATGTTCAAAATAACAAGATGTGCTTGCATACCTGACTTCCCTTTTTTAGTGTGTTGCTTAATTTGTAAAACGTTGCATATAAGATTAGAACCTAAAATGAATTATCTAGTTTTTCTTGATATGAAATCTTGTTGAAGTTCACAGCAATTTTAAATATGATACATTTAAAATATTAATATTTCCCATATATTATTCACTGACTTTCAGGTTTCATCTCAAGTTAGTGGCACTTCATATTTCAAAGGAAGAATTGTTTCTTTTTTTCAGTACTAATGTTCTATTAATTCACTTTGTAATATCATTCTGGTTCAGACAAATAAAATTGCACTAAATTGCTTATGCCAAGAATCATGCTAAAGTTGTTGGCACTATATAAAATTCCATATTCCATTACTATTTTATAAGTTTTTTATATCAGTGGCATCTTTTTAGGCATAATTCATAGTCCCATCTAGTTAGTTCTAGAAGGACAAATACACACAGAGGGATTTTTATGCTGAGATAGGAGTGTATGTAGGTATTTACAGTAAAGTCTGTAACTTAAGTGACTTTAGCAATGTACCAGATGCGAACTCCCAGTGAACTACCTTAACAGCTTTTCCTTTAAGAATATTTTTTATTTTGGGCAGTTTTCTCTTCCAGCATGTTTTTCATCACACGCATGTATAAACACATACATACGCACACACATTCATTTGTGAAAAATAAATTTGTGTGCGTACAGAAATACTTGAAAGGCCTCATATGCATATTACGCAACATATGCCATTCATGTAATCACTACATACAAAAAGAAAATTCATTTTATAGATACAAATAAAATCTGTGAAAGAAGCCCTTAAAGGACACATAAAGGCCTCAACATAGATGGATTCTTCATCACATCCAACGAACTGAAAGAACCATGGGTATAAACAAATCTTTTCATATGTCCGTGTATATTTTATACTCTTTACATAAAGTCCACATGGCCACATAGCTATTTCCAGAGATGTGAATGAAAGTTACACCCGGATAAGCTGAAAACTCTCTAATGAGTAAAGCAGCATCTAATCCTATGAAATGCCTTGCTGGCATGAAATAATTACAAAGTGCTGGAGCAAGAGTAGCAAACAGCAGTAAAATCACCTGTAAATAGATGTGAGGAACTATAAATACACCTTAGTATTTGTATAGTCGACATTCTCTGACTGTCATCAAAATCAGATGTTCAGGAGGCAGAAATCCAACTCCAAGGAATGCAGATTAATACATATATATGAATATAGAGTCTGTGACTAAGTTTGCAACATTGTTAATAATGTATGCTCCTTTTCTAATGCCTAGTATTTGCTCCCTCGGCAATTTTAAAAATGAGAAAATTTGATCCAACTCTTTTAAAAAATAAATTGCAAAATAACTGATGCAAATCCCTGTCACTTGTAAACACAATGAAATTATACAGAAAGGAGCAAATGCAGGAGAGGCTCCTCCTCAAAAATAGAAACGAATGCCCTGTTCCTATACGGTCCTCAAATGGCAGGATTTTGAAACATGAATTAGACCTCGAATGCAAATTAACTTCGGAAGGCAGGGAGAGGGAAAAAAAAAAATCAGAGAGACATACCAAGTCAAACGCTCCTTTTCCTGCCTATCTCGTCCGCAACGGTAAAATAGGCTAAACAAAACAAGTGCACATCAAGATAGAGCCAATTAAGGAATAGAGAGCGGGGGGAGAGGGTGGAGAGGAAGGCACCTCACTGAGCACATGGGGAGTGGGAGCGCAGCATCCCACCATACCTACCTTATGAGTGTTCAAAGGAAGACAACTGGGGTAAATTGGAGCCAGCTTTGATTTTTGCCATCCGGTTGCACCCGGGATGCGGGGGAGTGGGGTGGGGCAGAAGGGTCGGTCTGGGAGGAGGTAGACGAGCGATAAAAAAAGTGGGGGTAAATACTGAGCGAGGGTGCCAAACGCTATGCAAATAGTTGGGCTTTTTTTTCTTTTTNGAGAGTGACGGTGAGGCGAGGAGGAGGAGGAAGGAGGAAGGCTGGGAAGAAGGGGGTGGGGGGAGACGGCTTCTGAAATGGAGCCAGCCCAAACGGGAGACGATGCTGGAACAGGGGCTGCGTCATTTCGGGGCTGGGAGAGGGCTCAGCTCCCCTCCGCCGCTTCCCTGACTGCAGGCAGGGAGGACAGATACCAGCAGGCCAGGACAGGGTGCGGGGCGCTGTGGGGTCGGGACCACCTCTGCCCGCCCTTCTCCGCAAGCCCCCGGGGCCGGGACGGGGAAAGAAAACCCCACGCTAGGAAAAGGGATAAGCCGCCTTCGGTCTGCCTAGCGATGCCAGAAAAGACAGGGACAGGGAGACAAGTACGGGACGCGTCGGCCACAAGGCAGTGGGCAGGACCGGTCACGAACGGGGGCCCGAGGCAGGGCCAACTCCCGCGGGGGTAACAGGGTCCCGGGACGGCGAGGGTAGGAGGAATGATCGGCATTTATAACGCCGGGGGAGGCTCACAGCCTTTCAAAGAGTTTCAGCTGGGTGAGTGGAAATGCCTTCTGCCCTTTTCACATATGGAAGCACAACGATCTTTGAGGGGAGGATGGAAAGCAATTTTTTTTTTCTGCTGGACAGTGGATCTCTTTGAGCCTATTGTCATGTCCTATGGCAGCAATTATAAATAAACTTTCTTTCTGCAGAGAGGAAGTAGCTGAGACTGAGAGTCTGAAGCTAGTGAATGGCCAGCAGCTACCCTGATCTTTGCTGGCCCATGCCAGCGAGGTGGTGGCCTGGCGCTGTACAGAGAGACTGTGGGCACAGCATGCTACATGTCTGAGGCTTAACAACTGGCCTGGGAACACCTTCCCTCCTTCCAACTACGCCCACCCAGTCCAAGACAGTTTCCTTCCAAAGCTCATCCCCTCAAAAGCTTTCTAAATTCAGCTTCAAATACTCATGTTCATATATTTTTATATTTTTTTTAACTATTTTTATACCACCCCTGTGGTCCCATGTTTAAAAAGCAAGGCTGCTCAGTGGGCTGAGATCACAGGTGCCATCATGGAGGCCCGTGGTGAGTGTCAGTAAAAAGCAAGAGAGAATTAAGTCCCCAGGCAAAATTACAGTGCTAGTACACAACCCTATAAAGCCTTGTCCAAGCCTTCTACAGCACCTGCCACAGCAAAGGTGTTGCATGTAAACTCCTGAAAATATTGACCATAGTCATTATTGTTATGTGCATAAATATTTTAGCTTCTTTTATGACTCTGCGCATGTGTGTGTGTGTGCAATATATGTGTGCATGCTCATACAAACACATTTATATCTACATATATATTCAATAGTGATGGGCCTGTTAAACTGAGCAGTGATTTCTCTCCTACAGATAGTTGTATAATACACACATAGTGAGGATACCTAAGGTGTTTGGGGGTGGGAATGCATAATATCTTATAAATTTGAAGTTTTTATCAGGCAGAGCAGATTACTTTAAGCGTTCAATTTCTCAGCGATCCAATTTTATTAGGATTTACTATCATTTGTGCTGCACATCCCTGGGGAAATAATGCTTTGATTAATGTAATCCTGGGCTGGGATCCGCCACATGCCCCTCTCCCAAGAGAAGGGCCCTGTTTGACAAACAAAAATAGAGCAGCAACTATTGCAATCTGCACTCACCTTTCGTAAGCGCATAGACCCACACAAACACACAGACACAAAATATAACCCTCTCCTCCCCCCAACCCCAAATACAATAGCAGCATCTCAAAACAATGTGCACTTATTCATTTACACACAATGACTCTGATTCAATGTGGGCTGTACAGTCCAGCCCTCAAATGCACAGAGACGGCCCAAAAAGGATTCTGCTCTGTCCCCCGCTGAGAAGCTGAAGCATCTCTGGGAAGCTCAATGCTTCTCTGTATTTCAGGCCCTCCTTGGGCTCCCAACATTTCTGCCTCTTTGTTTCCCACTGCAGGGCTTGCCACAAACCGATTTCAAGTCTTCTCCTTCAGACCCAGGGGCTGGAGAAGCTGTCCCTCCGAGGGTCCCTGGCACCTACCTGGGGGGACATGCACCTCTCTAAACGGGCCCTGGTAAGTGAATCACAGCCAGGCACTCTGTTCAGCTCACAAGGAGAGTGGGGGGACCCAGAAAACAACGTCAAACAGAAAGACTTGCCACATAGATTTTTAAAGGGGAAAAAAAATGTATTCCTCCGCCTTTGGGGGTTGCTGGGGTTTGAGCAGCTTTGTTCCNTTTAAACAGAAGTAAACATGCCCAGATCAGAGCCCAACCCCAGAGAAAGGGAAAGCTTTCTTTACATCCCTAGGTGAACTGGCCGGTGTTTCCCCTTCTCCTCCTTCTCCCCTCACGCCCACAAAACAACGCCCATTCCCTGTCGCCAAAATAAGAGTTTAATGTTGAATTTCTTCCTTCTACCCCGCCGGAACAAAGCGGGTCCCACCGGCCTGAAGAGGACATATAGTCTCAAAAAAAGGGCTCTGGCCGCACTTGGGCCACTCTTTCCCAAGTCCGGACTAATAAATCCAGGGAAAGAAGGAGAGGAGGGATCTCCAGGCTGGAGATGAGGAGAGATGCAGTTTGCGCCGGGGTTTTCAATAAGCTGCTGCTCTCTCCTTCATGTTTACCCACTGACCCCCAATACGGTGACTCAGCGATTACCGAGCACTGGGTGTCTGTGTGTGTAAGGGTGTGGGGGAGAGCGGGGGGATTTCCTCCCCCTTTTCTCTTTCTTTTCTTTCCTGATGAAAAACGTTGCAATTACATTTCTGCATGCTGATCTGAGAGTTCAAATAACAAGCCTTAAACGCGCTATCAGGCGCTTGTTAAAGAGGGAAGAGAGAAGTAAAGAGGGGAACAAATCCAGACGTACATGCCTGGATATATATATACCTATATATGCGCACACCTATATGCATATAGATACATATTTAGATGACAGACTGCTACAAGAAGAGATGGGGTGTTGTTCGACCCGAGTGCCTTCGCCCAGGCAGATGAGGGAAGAGCCTCAATTTAAAACACCAACCAAACTAGAGAAGAAAGAGCAGGACGCGCAAATCACTCCAGGGAAAAGTTATTTAGACGCAATCTCTAGATTTTCCCAGTGCAAACTGACCCTCCTAGCGGGTTTGGTCCAGTTTTCCTGCTCCCCTTCCCCCTCCCATCCCGGGGGGATCCATCCCTCTTTCGCGTTTTCCTTCTCAGAAGTGGCTCCCGCCGCCCCGCCCGGGAGGGCATTTGCCGGGACCTCGGCGTGGCCGCGGCCCGTTCCGCGCCCGCGGAAAGGCCGGCGGAGCGGGGGCCGCCCCCGGGGACCCGTGGTGGCGGCGGGCTTTCAGGTTCCAGCCTCCGCCCCCCACACTGCTACCCCCCTGACTCTTGGCAGGCGGCAAGAAATTGTTTCAGAAGTCGGGTGGCGGGGCTGAATTTAGAGAGGGGAGGAGGGAATAAATGCAAGGAGATGATGAATAACGTTAACTTTTGACTGTAGGAGTCATGATGGAGTTGAGCGAAGCTGCGGGGAAATATGTCATTTAATCCCAGGGCTACTGAAGTCCCTTTTATCAAACGTCGTGATGCTGGAATTATACTGCTGTAAAAGCGACTGAGTACTTAAAAGTATCCAACATCACGCAAATATATAGATTGGAGGAATGGGTGTAAAATGAAGGCACGTACAAACTAATCACACGACCGTGAAAACCCCAAGCGGATTAGATAAATATAAATAGATGTGCAT
>VZTG01003863.1:0-165777 GCA_013397845.1 Melanocharis versteri
CCCAGCGCCGCTCGCTCCCCGCGCGTGCGGCCGCCCGGCGCCGCGGGAGCTGCGCTGGGAGCTGCGCCTCTCCGGGAGCAGCGTGCACACACCCCGGCTGCTTGGACATCCACGCACTCCCCAACCTTCTGGTGGCGACGTCAGCCTTTTCTGTCTCTCTCCTCTCTCTCTGTCTCTCTCCCCATTCTTTTTCCTTTTCCTTCCTCCTTCCTTTCCTGTTCTTTTTCAGTAGGGCAACGCCCTTTTCATTATGATTTTCAGATATAATATTTTCCTTGTTTGGCTTAATTCTGTCCTAAATCATCCGTTTTAAAAGAACCCCCTGCAGTTCTCCAGAGTGGAATGCGATACTGTTTCAGCCAGTTTTGTTTAAAAAGGATAGTGGTGACATTGAATAGGGCTTATAAATATGAAGTCCCTTAACATATTATTTTGCTGGCTTCTGACTCTTCTGAATTCTTCAAAGATTTTCCAAACCCTCAATTTAATCAGAATAGAAGTTGCTTCATTCACCATGTCAGTCATCAAGTAGAACCAGCAAATATGATTTAACTGTCTTTATAGCTTTCGTGACCAGTGGACGCATCTCTAAAAGAAGTGTAGTTACATGTTTAATACATAATACAGCAATATGATAGCAAAAGGAATGCCATAAAACTATAAGCTCTGAGACTTTACTTAAAATGTTCAGGCTGAATTACCTTCATCCCAAGGCATGCAAGAGAACACTCCATTGTGCAATTAGTAACTATCTGTGTAATTTCTTTCTTAAAAAAAATTAGAGTAAAATTGAATGGAAACAAATTACAAATACAGTTTCTAATGTGCTGTAGTAACTACCTGTGATTTTTACTGTTAACCCTAAATATTTTTAAACCTTGGTAGAATTTAACATCTCTTCCCTAATTCATAGAATTGCAGAGTCGCTCAGATTGGAAGGGATTTCAGGAGGTCATCTAGTCAGTTCCCCTGCTGACTTAAGGTCGCATAGAGCAGGTTGCCCAGCACCATCTCCAGGGGGCTTTTGAATGCCTTCAAGGTGGAAACTTCACAGAGTCTCTGGGGAACATTTTCCAGTATTCTCAGTAGAAGGGTGCTTTCTTCTGTTTAAAGCAAATTCCCTGCATTTTGGTTTGTGGCCATGGCCTCTGACGTTATTAAATGCCACTGAAAAGTCTAGCTCCATATTCTTTAATCTCTTGTTTCTATTTTTAAAAATATGTATTAGAAATAAAAGTCATAGATCAGAATAGTTTCTAAGACCAATAACAGTTCATACAGTAGAAACTATTAAACCTCTTTACATACAGACTGGATGAGAGGACAGGGAAGTGGATTGAACACTGACTGAATGGCAGATTCCAGAGGGCCATAATCTGTATCACAGGATCTAGCTGGAGGCCTGCTACTAGTGGTGTCCCCCAAGATTTGATACTGGACCCAGTATTGTTTAACTTACTCATTAATGACTTGATGAAGGTCCAGATGCCTCCTCAGGAAGTTCACCAATGACACAAAGCTGGGAGAAACTTTGGGCTGATCCCCCTGTGTGCTGTGCAGCCCTTCAGAAGGACCTGGGCAGGTTGGAGAGCTGGGCAGAGAAGAACTGTCTGCAAACTGTCCTGCACCTGGGGAAGGGTAACCTTATGCACCAGCACAGGCTGGGGACCGACCTGCTGGGGAGCAGCTCTGTGGAGAAGGACCTTGGGCTCCTGGTGTTCAACAAGCTGTCTGTGAGCCAGCAGTGCCCTTGTGCCCAAGAGGGCCAATGGTATCCTGGGCTGCATTTGAAAGAGCATTGCCAGCAGGTCAAGGGAAGGGACCTGTTTCGAGTGTAAAATGCCTTTTTGAAAAACAATTAAAGAGAAAGGAGAGAAACTCGAATTTTTTTGCATTCCAGACAGCTATCCAGTGTTTTCAGTTGTGCAGAAAGCTGCAAAAGATGTGTTTTTCAAGAAGGAATTGTCTTAAAACTCTATTCATTTATTCGTCGGTAACATTACTGAAATATCAGGACACTGGTAAAGTTAGAAAAATAAAAATTCTGCTTTTTTTTCACAGCACTTTTATCCCTAGCTTCTAGTTTTGGCTAATGAAAGAGAAACTGAGTATATGACTATGCAAATAGAAAATATTAACTAAATTTTATTGGACTCTAAAGAAAACCTACAATGATCACACTGCTTATCCTAAATGTTTCCATTGTGTTTACTTATGACAGTGTAATCTTATCTGTATTTAAGAAAATATACATTTGAACTTCAACCAAAAAATATAAAAGATTAAGAGGATATTGCCCTTGTCTTTGAGTAAGAAAGCTATCCTGCACTAAGTAGTTAATCTGTTAATTACAACTGTTAATCCCAAACCAAAGACAAAGGTTAAAATAAATCAATTTAAGAAGTTTCTGGATGTTTTTGTATGTGCCTGTTACTGAAAAAGAAATCAAACACTGAACAAAATGTAAAGTAAATGTTTATGTTAAAATGTTTACTCAAATATGAAAGTTTGATGAATCAAAATGCTGTGTAAAAAAATGGAACCTGCAACATTTTAAAAATTATACTATAAAAGATAAGATGGAAAATAAATGACAAGGCAATGTAGCGATAGCACAAGGGATAATGACTTTAAACTGAAAGAGGGCAGGTTTAGATATTAAGACAAAATTCCTCACTGTGAGGGCGGTGATGCACTGGAACAGGTTGCCCAGAGAAGTTGTGGATGCCCCCGTTCTTGGAAGCGATTTAGACCAAGCTGGATGGGGCTTTGAGCAACTTGGTATAGTGGTAGATGTCCCTGCCTATGGCAGGAGGGTTGGAACTGGATGATTTTTATGGTTCCAATCCAAAAATTTGTGTGATTCTATGAGTATTACGTGAATATCCTTTTGGCCACTTCAAGCCAGCTGTCAAAACAATGCCTCCTCCCAGTCTTTTGTGCCCCCTCCTCAGTGGCAGAGTATGGAAAAATGCCAAGTCCTTAACTTAGGTTAAACACTAGTAAGCAACAACCAAAACATCAGGGTGCTATCAACATTATCTTCACACTGAATCTAAAGTACAGCACTGAACCAGCCACTAAGAACTCTATCCCAGATGAAACCAGGCCACAGAGACATGAAAAAAATGTATATATCAAAAAGAGATCCACCTTACTGGTTCTATTCTTAGTCTTTGCTTGTATCACTGGGTAGAAATGCAGAATATATGTCTCCTAAAGTATACATCTTCTCCATATTTCTGTTGAGTTTCACCACTGGTAAGACTGTTCCATTTTTTCCATTCTTGGAATTCTCTTTATTATATTTCTTTTATTCTGTTTTCCAATAATCACTTTGAGCCAGGGTGTCTCACAGAGATCAAGCTCCAAGCTCAGAGTGGTCAGCAAGCATTGTAGGATAGGATTCTTACAACTTATAGGGCACAACAATATAGTCCCAGCTGGCCCCTGTGACCCCAGGTCAAATGCTGATGCTGAAAATGCCTCTTCAGCCTCAATAAAAATTATTGGAAGGGCAATGGAAGGCAACTGAAATTGCAAGGAAAAGATTTTCCTAAGAAGTGTCTCAGCTCAGATGAAAATACTAAGAAATTGAGATGCATGGGGGAAACAGAGGGAACAAGAACCTTGGAAACAGAAAATTAGGGACTGGAGGAAATAATTGGAGGAAAAGACTGATACACTAGGTAAAACAATATATTGGGGAAAAAATCAATTATTAAATGGCAGAGGGGCAGAGAAATGGGAGACAACTTTATATGGATGAGACGAGCATTTTGGGATGAAATATAAGGGAACATCTACAGCATTCACTTTTAGTATGGGATTTTGGGTTGCATACATTTTCTGCAACAAGAACGATGTGTTTCAGTGTTGTGAGATATGCTACCTGTAGGAACATTTAGTACTGTATTAGTTGCCAAGGGAACAACATCTTTTTGTGAAGCACATGCTAAGTCTGGCTTTCCCCTTTTGGAGTTATACCCCTGTGGTGCACAAATAAATGTGACCAAGTTATGCATGAGGAGTCTGAATTTGATGAACCATAGCAAACATTAAATTGCCTGCATTTTGTTCTTCTGTAGTATAATTTCCAGAAGACTATTGTCACAATGATTAGTTTTTCATGACTACGGTTCAAAAAATTGTAATTAGACATAGAAACTCAAATGTTCTCATAGCTAGGAAGGTCTATTACTGCTTCATTATATCTGAAAGCTGAATGATGATGCGACTGAATTGTTTGCTATTCATAAAACCAGGATAACTGGAATATTCAAGAGGTATAAACACACATTATTATATAAGTATAATGCACTGCAAGAGCTCACTGGTATACAGCATATATGTTAAAACCTGACGTATGAATATGACGCAGCCTTATGCCATGTGTCAGTCAATTTTTAATCCTCTCACTGACTACTGAGCTACAGAGTTCCTGAAATCTTTTACTTCTCCCTCATTTTTTTGCTTCTCTAAATTGTTGCCTTTCTCTGTATTCGTGCTTTTGCATGTCTCATTTACCAATTATGTTGCTATCTTTTCTTACGGGGGGTTTCTTTTCACTAGACATTTGCATATAGTCTCATAGGTTTTAACTCTAACCAGTCTGGGGTACAGATAATACTCCTATCCAAAGGTGCAATAGCAAAAGATGATGAGTGTTGCAGAATGAGTAACAAGGGAAACACACGTAACTGCTGCTTAGTGGAATTAATTTAATTTAGAAGGAATTATAAAGTGTGAACCTTACACTCAATGCCCTGTTTCCAGCCAATGCCAAGTGCTCTGTTTTCAGCAGAGAACATGCCACAAAATCATATGATCTTCAAGATCTTAACTGGCAAAGAAAGGTAAAAACTAACATAATTCTGCAAAAGAAAACAAATGGTGGTATCATTTTGATGATTGGGCCAAATTTTGTATAGTTGTTCCGAGCAGAATTTCTCCTAAGAACACAATAATTTTTATTTGTTTAGGAGACACAATTGTAAAACATTTCCTTCTCTGCACTGTTCAAATCTTGGATGTTTCCTCAGAAAAGATCTGAAGCAGGTCAGCATAAACTGAGACTTTTTTCATTTGTTTTTGGCCAAAATTAGCAGATAATTTTCCAACCTTGTCTATGATGAAAGTCCCATTCTTTTCAAGATCTAATAGAACACTTTCGATCTCAAATGGCACCACTTTCTGCGAAATCCAAACAAATACAATGGTTTAGTAGCAAGTGAACCGCAAGATCCTTATCTTAGACACATGTTAACCACTGGGCAACTCAGAATTCTTGAAATCGTATTGACTAAAATACAATTTTCTAAATATTTTAAAATAAATTTCTAAGAATTGTAAATAGATTGACATGATACTGTTGTATACATCTCCTAGAAATCTTCTGATAAGCTATTGAATGCTGAGTTACACTAACCTGTGGCACCTTGACATTATGTCAAAGAGTAGAAGATGGTCAGTCATAAATTCATCATATCATGTCAACTGTATAATAATTAGGTAGATAGAAAGTCTATTATTCAGTCAGAGAAATACATTACAATCTTTTGATAAGGATCTAGGAGGGCAGTACCACAGCATTCAGTATAGAGGGGTAAAAGTCTGTCAGTAGGCTCATTCACTGATAGGGAATGCTTCTGGATGATCAGTTTAGCTTAAATTTAGGATGAGTATATATCATTTCAAATGGAAAAAGGTAGTTGAGAAGTTGATGTGATAATCTTCTTGAATAACGGCAACTCTCAGAGTAAAAGAACCTCTCAGGTATAAAATCTGAACTTAACTGTGTGGTTGAAAATGATATATGAATGGCCAAATTTACATTTTTGACTATTTTTAGCTATTTACACATTTTAACAAAGCTTTAATAAAATGCACATCTGACTGATAAAAATCTGTTATTGTTAGTGAATTTTAAAAGGCAACAAATGGACAGCAATGGTGACGGACAACAAATTCACAGACAACTGAAGAAGACAGCTGGAGGTCTCCAGACACAAGTGTGAAGTTTGTGGTGGAAAAAGGATGATTTTGTCTTATTTTTGCATCTGTTTGAAACATCTTTCCCTTAAAAGTAAGTGTTTCTGGCAGACTTTCCAGGGAAATTTGGAGTATTCGCACAAGTATATATGATCTCCCCACGGATAAGTTTCCAGACAAAGAAGCAATGTAGATTCTTTCTAGATTCAGTAAATGACTGCCTGTCCTCTGATGTTTAATCCTACAGAGTTTGAAAATGAGAGGTTAAGGAGAAGGTCTTTGATCCATCAGATTTTATTTCCTCATATTGAACTTGTTACTGTTAAACACAAATTTGTAGTCATGTACAATAGATGATATTTAATGTCTTAGCTCTCACTTGAAATATGGAAGAGTGTGATCCCAGTTTTGATATGACTCAGATAGAGGGATATTTAGGATATACTGATGAAGCAAGGCAACAGTTGATTGTTCTGATTGTGCAGTTTTTTGCATACTGGTTTACTATCTATAGACATATAAAAGTACAGTTAATAATTTTCACCCCTAAATCACAGGCAATTCTCCTGTTCTGTCCTTGAAAAGAAATCAAGGTGATATTGTTATAACTCATTAACATTTAACAAGTCTACAATAACTGCATATCACACAAAATTACTATGTGTTTATAATGACTGAGACGCTGAGTTTATTTATGATTGCTTTTTATCACAGATGATGTTAAGTTACACAACTCAGTATGCTATTTGCTGAGCTATTAGACAAATGACAAACTATTAAACTGTGGGAAACTAAGACTTTTTTTTTCCCTCTCTCTTTTTTTGCCTTTTTTTTAATAAAAAGATTGTCAATTTGTATAAAAATTAGTCAATGACAGAATCAAGCTATTCCAAAATAGGAATTGTCTGCTTCTCATACTCAGGAATTCAGCTGTTAAATCTGACCAAGTGACTTAAGCCATGCATGTTATTCTAGGTAGGGTCATCAAGAGCTCAGAAAAAGAAATTATTGTCATTTCCTGAAACAACCTTTACAGAATACTCCCACGAAGTTCATATTAAAAAATAAAAGCTATCTAGCAGTAACTATTTTAAACCTGTGTCTTCAGCAGTGACTCCCTACTAACAACTTTACCTTATTAGGTGGCAATTGCCAGTGTGGGATCATTTTGTACCATGAGTTAATGGCTACAGAAACCCTCCCTGCATAGCAATTCACATTTCAATTCAGAAACTGGGAGATGTACAAGACTATAGATACAAGAGTGTAGAGACAAGAAGCATTGTGAATGAGATTGTATTCTTTTAGGAACTAGATAATTTAATTTAGATTTGCATAGATCATGATTTCAGTGTCTGATGTGAGACTATCCTAAGGGGAAATATGGAGGTGCAGTATAGTCATGAAGTGAGCTTAAAACTACACAGTAGTGGTATGATTAGGATTTTCATATATGCACAAAAACAGAAATGCAAATGCCTGACGATGCCCAGAGGAAAAAGTAAACAGTATGGAGCTTAAGTACATCACAAATAAAATGTTAATTGGGATAATTTTCTGGACTATAACTTTGAATTTTATCCAATTTCTGCTTTATTTTTATAAAACCTGAATATGTCTTTAAAAAAATAATCCCAAAATATCGCACTTCTAACGCATTAGCTTTTTGACTTTGGCCTCATTGAAGCTCTAAGTTTGCAGCAAATCAGATTTTCTGAAGTTTTGTTAAACTTCTAAACCTGATATTATTTTAAATTTGTGTTTGTGTGGTGAAAAATGTAACATATATTTTAATATTAAAAACATATATCAAAAGGACGAAATATGAAAAGCAAGGTCTTCTTTTCTCTTCTTCTTTTCAAACAATAATATTTCCCATGGCTTTAATGTAATCTTCCCAATTTGGTAAGTAATTATTAACACCTCTGCAGACGAAAGCTTAATTCCTTAAAAACTAACTTTTGTCATCATCCGTGTGCTAATTCTACATGCAAAAAGCAATGCACCTCTACATACACATCAATATTTTATAATGCATGGAGAAAAGCAAGGCAAGTCAAAGTAAAAGAATAAACTAAAAAGTTGGAATTTGTGACTAGATTGTGGTTATATAATTTTCATTATGCTTCTCTTTGATAACAATTATAATATTACATAGAAGACCAGTAATTTGTATGATTGTTTTAATTTTAAGAGACAAAGAAAATCAAGTTAATTTAATTGCAATAAAATAACTTTATTGCAATTATCATTCAATTAGTTTTTTGCAACACTTTACCCAAACAGTTTCAAATTTGTAGCTTTTTCCAAATAGTAGACTAAAAATAAAGACTTGAAGGTGAAAGAAGAGAAAGGAACATGAAAGCTACCAAATTTTTTAAAGGATTTGAGAATAAGTTTAATGCTTATAGCTTTATTTTAGTGTATACATTTGAGATTAGAATTGCATATGTTAACACACACTACACTTATTGAAGAAATATAAAGTCTGCTTTCATCTTTAAACATGTTTAAAACACCAAACATGCTAAGAGTACTTTGGAAATATGGTACTTTTTGGTCCAACATTCAATTATTATTGTCTGCAAAGGATGTGGTAAAATTTGTTTTTTTAAGGAAAACAGACACACACATTTTTAAATTTATATATAGTTACACAGAAGAAATGTAAAATACCCCAAAGTGAAATGTAATTATATGCTCACAGAAAAGGAAATAGAGATTGCCTTGTACAATAGAATCATCTAGCAATAAGTCATTATCTAAGAGAAAGGACAGTGAACATAAGAATGTGATCATTATTGTGGTAATGTGTCTTGATAATGTATTTTTTATGATTTAAACAGTGGCCTGGTAACAATGGCTGAAGAAAAAAATCTGTTCCAAGGGGTATCTGGGGAAACTTCTCAGGCTTGTGCTATTTCACTACCCAAGTTAACAAGAATTTGGATACCTTAAGCTGTTTCGAAATCACATAGCAAATACTTTTCCATACCTACACTACCAAATAAAGTTTAAGTTGCCACCCTTTCCCTTTGCCATACAATCTAAATAGATATGCCAGTAAATGAAGTGCTGCTGGAACTCAGAACCTTCTTAGTCTTGGTCTTGGTCAAAGAAGCAGATCAAAACCCCATGAGCTACTATACTACATAGTAGTCAAAAAGATTACTTAAAGAGAAAAAAGAATAGGTGACAGGAATAGCCATGGATTTACACCACAAATCCCAATCTTGCGTAACCATAATATGTATGACAATAATGGATGTTCATAATGCTAAAATTAACATGTTTAGCAACTACTCTGGTTTTGGGGGATTATTTTTCCTTATCAGTGTGTTCATCAGTTATCAAAGCTATATATAGCATACACATTGTAAACTTCATGTGCACACAGACCTAAGGTACCTATATAATCTGTGCTAAAAAATGCTGAAAACATCCAATAGCCTTTTCATAAACTTGTCCTTAATATACCCCTGAGGGACTGCAAAGTATTATTGTACATTCTAAAGGATGTGAAACTGAAGGACAGAAAAACTAAAGACTTCTTTCTCAACGGGAAAAAATTGCCATAGCAGCTTCTCTAGAGTAGCTCTTTGTGTCTCTCTCTGTTAATACTCCTTTGCAAGTGAACACAAAATGCTTTACCTTGAGGCATCGTTGTCTTAATATTCTCAGTCTAGTACACACTTCCTGCTTCACTCCTGAAAGCTGCCCATAAGATCAGAAACTAGTTCTGGGAGAGTGCAAGCCCATAAGACTGAAACTTTCAGAGCAAGCAAACTTATGCCCTGAACACCTGTTTTAGCATAACCTCCAGTGTTTGAAACGTAAGTAGATCAAGAAATGAAGGACTTTTCTGAACTCAGGACTGTGTTTTGTTCCATTTCTTCTGGTCATTTTCTCATACATTGATGAAATGTCTGTAATGATAAAATGAATAGAAATAATGTCTGAGACATACTTTTACCAAAGAAATATTGAGGTCTAACTAATATACTTGGTCTTGGAATATTTTCTTTTTTTTTTTTTTTTTTTTTTAAAGCTCAGACTAAAAGGATCCACTGCTATGGAATATTTGAATGTTTGTTCTAGTAAAGATGGTGTTCGACATTGACAATTAGAATTTTCTTATTCCTGCCTCTTTTTTGGTTTTATCTGTGATTTTTTTAAAATTTTTTATGTATGATTTAATTGACCTCCTTTTATTTCACTTTTCACTTTGACACTATTATTTTCATTATTCTGCTGAGCTATCTGATATCTGATCTTCTCTAATACCTTATTCTTTAGAATATAAGTGTCATATAACTGCAGAGCAGTAGCTCTTAATTAGCCACCAGATTATTACTATGTCTCTCCCTTCTAACTCAGAGTTGGTGGACACTGTTGAAAATGTTTTACATTATAGAAGTTTTTGTAACTTAGATCTCAGGATAAATTCAAAGGTGAGCTTCCCTTACAGTAGCAAGAGTTTTCCAGCAGACTGAGAGGATTTTTTCTTTTTGACCCTCAGTTTCATTTATTTTTTTAAATTAATTTAATATTTATTATTATTATGACTTTTCTTCTGTACTATGATTATACTGAGATACTTACGGTTCTTCACAAGAATTCAAGAACAGCATTGCCTTTCATGTGTCCATAAAAGTAGATGATTGTAACACACCAGAAGGCTACAGAGCAAGAAGATTTCAACAGTTTGTGGGATGTTATCCACAGGCCACAGCTTCCATCTACACTTCTCAAGGCCCCCTGCTGTCACACCAGGTCTGAATTTCTCTGTGATATGTCGCTGTGTTGGAGTCAAATACCTTGTTGTGCATAGAGTGTTAGGGCTATTTATATAGTACTCATACGTACATGTATGTACATACAAATATGATTTTTGTCCTTTTTTGGCACATAAAATTAGAAAATAGGATTTATTCTTTATGGCAGAAGCTGTGAAAGGAGTCTCCATGTAGATTTTTTAAATGTCTCACTTTTCTATAGAAAGACAACTCTGTCTTTTATCTGATACAGCTGTAAGATTTAAACAAAAATTCTTCCCCCTAAGTAAGATTTTTCTTGTTACCATTATACTAATTAGCAGTGCTCTACTTACCTTGTTTCCACTAGGTCAGCAGTAGTAATTAGAACAGATTGAAGCCAGTGGATTAGGTCCTGAAGGATACGATGCTCAAAATCTTGTTTATAGGCAAAAAAAAGAAGCAGATCTTGGGTATAAATAAAATAAATAATTTATTGTTACTATAACTGAAATCTCGAGAGTCTAATCATTATTAGTCCAGATCTAATAGTTATATAAAAAATAAAAATAATGATGAAACTAAAATTGTTCTGCACAAAGTTCTTGGTTTCTACCCCTTTTGCTGGTGTTCTGCTCACGCTCCCCCTGCTCCTCTGGCCCTGAGATCTCTAGTTTCACACAGCAGGGAGGGTTATGATGAATTATCAGCATCTGGAGTGCTTCACCAGGAGAAACATGATGTTCATGTTTCTGGTTTCTCCTTCAGCCCTTGGGGGTCAGCTTGGGATTATCTTTATGTGTTTGCTAACACAGTTTTACACTTTCTCATTGGCCTACAGCTCCAGGTTACGACCAAATTTACTGTATATTGTGACCTTTATGTATGTTAGATACTATTCCCTTGTTTCTTTTTGTTAGCATTAAGCCCAAATCCGTATAGCATAGCCCACCTATAGCTGTATAATCACCTAGAGCATGATTTTTTAACATAATTTCAAATATTTATATTTTTTGAAGCAATGAAGATATCTCAATGCACTAAAACATAAGCAGGAAAATTTGCATATAAGGGTAACAAAGAAAAAATATTGCAAGGTATACACAAACGTCTCTGAATACAAGTATCAAGTACAGACAAAATTATCCTCTGGAGCAGAGATGTTGAAAAATGGTCACACAGACAGCTATAGGAAAAGTATCATTTCAATGACAGATGCAGGATTAAAACAGTTAGCTCCAGTTCACCTGCTACTGGATTAAATGTTAGTAAAAAATTACATATGTTGTTGCCTCACAGCAGTGTATGACTACAGCCTTGCAGGATACGACTATAGCATCTGCTAAAAAGCCTACTGAAATCAAAAGAATTCCATGAAGAATTAAGAATACACCTTGAGATTTTAAGTATCAGTGTCTTTTGTATCTCTTTCTCATGAAACTCATTACAGGGACACAAGACCTGTTTCATAAATCTCAAGCCCAAATTTAGTAGCGGTTTTCCATTAGATGAAAAAAGATTTGCTGACAACATGATATTGTCTCTGAAAAGTGAATGTTTCTCCTGGGGCAAAAAAAGTTATTTCCTGTAAAAAATTGATTTGGAAGTGAATGCATAAGATAAAGAGAGTGTTCTTTCTTCTTCTGTTTATCAGAAGATAACAAAATATATTATGTTTAGAGCATTACATGTAATTAACTAAAAGAAAAAAGTCTGAACACTGTTAACGGTAGTACTACCATTGGACAAGTCAGTAAAAAATGTGACTATTTTACTGGATGGAAACAACCATTTTTAAAGAATACATAGGTTTTGCTTTTGTTTTGTTTTGCTTTGTTTTGGTTTTGTTGGGATTTTTGGGTTGGGTTTTTCTGTTGTTGATTTTCTCTTTTGTGGTGGTTATTTTTCCAGGAGTGAAAAATGTATCATTTTTCAATCTCCCTTGGATATTTTTTGAGTGTATACATGACTGTTTGGCAAACAATCTGTGGGATGTCAGTACAACTGTTTGGACAAGTAATTGTTCATCAGATTTTGAGGAGGTACAATAGGTTCTTTTTTTCCTTTCCTTATAATAAAATGAAACTCGAACCCTACAAGTCTCACACCTGCAGCTGAGGGAAATAAAATTATTCTGATAAATTGCTGTTACATACCAACCTACAGATTATAGGAGTTTTATTAAGATCTTTCATTTATTTCTAAAATTCCTGAACTGCTTAGTCAACATGTTTTTCAGTTATGTGAAAACTTTTAGTACTTTAAGTCAAAATCAGTTGTATGTTCTGGTATGCTTCTCCTTTCATTGTATATTTAAAGAACATAATGCAAAAAGATTAATCATGACTTTTTCAGTAATTTATTAGAAAGTGTTTAACTTCTATGCAGAAGGAAAAATAAAACACTTTTGCACCTTTATATATAAAAATAGGACCAGGTATACAGAGACAAATCCTTTTGTACTGGTAAAATGTCTCTATGAATGTTTCTATATGCAGAATTTTAATCCAAGGAAATACACATTATCAGAAATCATGCTCTATTGTCCAATAATTTTCAAAAATCCTTTCTAAAATGTTTTAAACATTGTCACTCTAAAACAATATGAGTTCAAACTGGTTTGACTTCTTACTCTGAATCTAACTGGGCTGACTCAGAAACTTGAAATAGAGCAATATATATTTTGATTTTTGTGTCAGACAGTCATCTTGGTTGGGTGAAATACTGTATTTCAATAATATCATATGTGTTCAGGGACATCAATTTTATAGGGGTAGGTAAAATTTCGTAGTAGTTGGCATTGTTAATGCCCTATTTCAAAATACAGAGATCCAGAAGTATAGGAGGTTTTTTGCCAAAGAATTACTTTTGTTGAGTGATATCACTAGAACAAAATATCCCTCACCTACCAAAAATTAATTTAGCTCATCAGCAAAGTCTGGTTTTTTGAACACAGCTTTCTGGATGATATCCTCTTTTGTTGTTGCTAAAAACACGACAGGAATCTTGTCTTTGCTAGGTTGAATTATTTGTGATCATTTTAAGTCGAGCAATGCAATAAGTGTCACAGACTCACAACCCTGATAGCTATGCATTAGTTATCCATTTAACACTGCCAGGACTCCCTTATTCATGGTAGCTAGTCTGCTATCCTCTTTTGCACATTCAACCATATATAACTTGTTATTATTTCATTTTCTAGTTTCTGGTCTTTCCTGGACTGTCATAAATCCAGTGAAAATTGTTTTACGATTATCTTTTGCTATCTGCTGAGGTCTTTGCTGGGTTCGAAACATGTCAGGATTTAGTTTTATTTACCGCCTACATGGTTTTTTAAAGTATAAACTCTGTCTCTCTGTTTGATTTTGCAACAGGAAGAACAATTGTTGTCCATAAGAAAATACTGATAATCCATTGTTCTTTTCTAAACCAAGCTGAATTTATTTCTATTTATCATAGTATTTACTGGGGACTTTTCAATTTTCTTTGTTTCATTTTCATCTATGTGTAAGAAAGCAGTTTGATTAAACATTTGACTGTTTTGTACTCATTTAGTAACTAAATTTTGCATTTGTACAAAAAAATCACCATTCTTCCTTCTCTGACAACATGGATTTTCTTATTCTTACAAAAACATGTGAATTCTTGTTTGTCCTGCAGAGTTGAACAAGTTGTAGGCTTGAGGGGGATAAATTATTTTTGTTTTGTGAATTATCAACAAAAGTGGCAGCTTCAGTCCTGGTCATGAATCTTTTTAATTGGCAAAATACCCCATTTTAATTAGGACATGCACAATGACATTAATCTATATGTCTCCTGCTCTTTAGCTTATTTTTGTAGAAGCAGGATCCTATTCTTTATTTCTGTCTCAGTAGTTTCTCTGCTCCTAAGTGGTTTTATCGCTAATGTTCAATCTATCTAAAATTCTCTGAGCATTTTTGCTTACTGGCTTGTTACAAATTTTTTCCACAGCATTATTCTACTACATGTGCTAAAACAGAGGAAGAGATGACTTGGATGATATCTGTCAACTTTATTATGTAAGATTCCATTTTAGATAGCTTTTAAAGCAAGCAACAATAGCATGCAGCAATTTGCAGTGATTTTTGAGACGCTGATCTTTGCTCTAAAATCCTAAGGAGAAAGAAAGATAAAATTTAAAAAAAAACTTGTGCATGATGGGAATGAAAAGAATCTCATTTTCTTTTATTTTGAAAAGAATAAAAGGGGGAAGTGAGAATCTCTGAACCTACCAAACCCACAATTCTTGTAATATGTTTAAAAGAGAAACAAAATGAAAAGAAAATAAACGAAATCCAATCTTAAGGACAAACCCGAACCAAACAACTTTTCTGGACAAGATTCTAATCTTCTGGAAGGATAAATTAGTACATGGAGTACTGCGATTGCAGAATGGTACTGCACATCTAGTGCCCTGTTCCATAGACTTGTGCTTGTCCCTAGAAGACAATAAATAAAGTCTATTGCAAAACCAGTTATGTTCCTCATAACTCTCATGATTTATTTTGGTCTCACAGAGAAACTGAGAGTAATGAAAGACAGAAATAGAGTGCTTTACAGGAGGTATGAATGCAGCTTCTGTAATGAAGGGAAGAAGAGTCTTTTATAGTTACTATAAACAATGCAATAAACATATCTGCTTTAAAAAAAAAAAAAGAAAAAAGAAAAAGAAAAAAGAAAAAAAAAGAAAATAGAAGAAGACAAAGAGAAAAAAAAAAAAAGAAAAATATCAGATCATGCTAAGGCAAATGCATTCCTAATACTAAGCAATGCTTTCAGACACAATTAATTATGAGGTGGTCCTCAAAGAAAAAACAAAACAAAACAAAACAACCCAAAAAACCAACCAACCAACCAACAACAACAAAAACCAAAAAAACCAAACAAACAAAAAAACCCAACCAAACAAAACAAAACAAAAACAAACAGAAAAAACAAAACAAAACAAAAAANCAAACAGAAAAAAACAAAACAAAACAAAACAAAAAAAAAAACCCTGCCGAACTGGGAGGGAGCACAGCCAGGACAGGTGACCCAAACTGACCAAAGGGCTATTCCACACCGAGAACATCAGGCCTAGTTATTTAAACTAGGGGAGCTACCCGGAAAGGCAGCTGGTCTGGGTTTGCTAAGGGGGTTCTGGCATTAGTCAGCAGGTGATGAGCAATTGCATTGTGCATCACTTAGGACATTTCTTTTATGGTGATGATGATGATAATGATGATGATGATACATTATTATTGTATTTTACTTTATTTTCAATTATAAAACTGTTCTTATCTCAAATTTTACTTCAATTCTCCTCCTGATTTCACCTGAGTGTGGGGGGGAGGAGTGCAGGGGTTGAGCTAGTGGTTGTGTGGTGTTTCATCTCTGTCTGGGATAAAAACCATGACACATCTGTAGTAAAAAAAAAAAAAAAAACAAACCTTAGCAAACAAAAAAACAAACAAACAAAAAGTACCTATGGGTTTTCACTTAATTGATTTATTGAGAAATTTGGTGCACATTTACAGAGTTCAAACTTCATCAGGCACAGATCTGTCAACCAGAATTCCGGATGTTATTGCCTGCCAGTGAGAGATGAACTCTGATTTCTATTCCATACCAGCTCTGCATTGTTACAGCCCATATTTGAATGCAGGGTGAGTAGCTTAGTTACTGCAATTTTTTTTTTTTTTTTTTTTTAATGGATTGTACTTTCAGGGTGGGAATGCTCGAAGATTCTTAATTGCAGGGGGAGTGTAAGACTGGAAATACATTTGTACATCAATAAACTGAAGCAAACTCTGCTGAGAAGCTGAGGGTTCTGGGCTTGTTCCCTGGAAAAGGGACAGCTTTGAGAGGAGTTTGTCACCAAACTAGCAGGGTTAGGCTTTTCCCAGAGCTGCCTGGAGGGAGAATGAGAATGAAAAGCCATAAATTGAAGCAAGACTGGTTCAGACTGGCAATAAAAATAATTTTGCTGAGGAAAAAATGAGAATGTTTTCTACCGTGTCATTGTGTACTGGGGGCTTGCAGCTCCCTGGAGCTGCAGAGGCTCCCCAGGGAGCAGCAGGACAGGGCTGGGCAGGCAGAGTCTTTCTCACTGCCCCAGCTGGAGAGCAGGGAGGGACACAGGGCACCAGAGTGGTCCCTGCGCTGGGCATGGGGCGCTGCCCTGGCAATAGCAATGAGCCAGAGCTGGGCTGGGGCGTGGAGCCACCGGCGTGCCCAGCTTGGCACGGCCCAGGCCTGGGCAGGGCTGGGGGCAGCTGGGGACTGGCACTGCCCTCGCACCACTGGGGCAGGGACTCATGGCTCCTGGGGGAGTGAAGGCACTGTAGGGTCATGGACACGGACTGGTTGCCTCCGAGGAGGTTGAGTGGGAACAGTCAGGCCTGGTAGTGCCCTCAAGACCTTGATCTATTGCAGTGAAAGTAAAGACATTAATGCAACCAGAAAAAAAACAAAAAAAAAGAACAAAAAAACAACCAACCAACCAACCAACCAAATGGGTTTTTTTTGTCTTTTTTTCTTTCCTAAGTATTACTAATTCATGATTTTATTCACCCAAATACATGCCAAATTCATGTCTCCTTGTTAGAGGTAAATAATGGTTCATTTTTAACAACATGAATTGTTAACATTCTTGCTTTAAGTAGAATTTTTCAAGTTTAGAGCCTTGAAATTCTATTCGTTAATTTCAACAAAAGATATAATACAGATCTGCATAAAGTGCAGAAAAAAAATCTTGTTTCACTTTTTCTTTTTTTAATCTCTACAGTAACCAAATGTCACAGGAAAAATGACATTGGCCGGAAACATGTAACTGAGAGGAGTAATCTCATTTATTTGCTTACTACTACTTTATCTCTTTGAGCTAGACAAAAAAAATTAATTTATGATATTAGTGTCATCGTCAGTTACTGGATGTAATTATTCACTATAATTAAACGTATCAGTTTTTCAGAAATAAACTATAATTTTATCACAGTCTCTCATCAGTTGCATATTTTTCTATAGCAGGATCTTAAGCAACACTGGCCCAATGGATATCAGATTATTCTGAGGCAGAAAAAAATGAGAAAGGTAGATGGTGTGAAATCATATGTTCATTATTTGGCGTGTTCATGAGGTTGCAAATATCTTGGTTCACTAAAGATTGCAACTACTGGAATTATCTCAGATATTACCATTGATTGAAAAAGTAGGATATTTAAAAAATATATTTTTTAATATTTTTAAAATCACTTTTAAAAGGTCTTTTCTCAAAGAATTTACTGAAAAATTACACCTGACAAAAAAACAAACAAAAATTAGAACGTAGTGGATATTGACTTATCCTAAATGGCATAAGCATGATCCTGACAACTCTCCAGCAAGAAATTTTTTCACATAAAATGTGAATATATTATCTCTCAAATAATACTCTGTGGGTTAAGTTTTCATTTTTAAGAATGTCTCTCACAGGACAGCTGCCATCAATTTTATTAACAACTGATTTATATTGTTTCAAATAGGTTTACAGTTTAGTCCACAATTTTGTATTAAAGTAAACATTAGCCAGATAACAGTAGTCAACCATAGAGCAATAAGACATTCAGCAATAAGATTTTTTATAAAAACCCTGTATTTGACATATTTCCAATTGCAATAACTGAAATTCCTCCAAAAAGTCTTCTGCATAATCAAACACATAGAAAAATACTGACAAAATTAGCACAGGTCACCTTATATAAGGGGAAGTAGCTCACCATTGTGAGGAAGCCCAATGAAATTTATCTGGCCTTAGTTAACACTTTCTATGTCCCTCTGATTGCTGTGAGAGAAAATTTTTGTGCAAAAAATAAAAGGTCTCATATTCCAAGACATCAGAACCATGACATACATTGTAGGTTTTTCATTCTGTACAATTTAGAGGTTTAAGCCAAGAACTGAGATTTTTTTACACAGTTGGCCAGGAAAAGTATTAGAAACTTATGCATTAGCAACAGAAACCAATTCAATTTTTGTCAAAGGGAGTATTAAAAAATATTAGTAATTATTTACAGCTGAAAGTTGCTACCAAGGCTATTGAAACCAAAGGTGTGAATTTACTAAATACTGTCTTCCAGGAATGTATCAAGGAATAATACAGGCTTTGTGCTTTCATTGAAAGTTCTTTTGAGATTATGACAAAGACCTCAAATTAATTTTTGTTAGTTACTAATCAGAAATTATTGTTTTCACTTGGATTTACAGTTATACCAGTCTAGACTGAAGCCAAGCTTGAACTTCAAGGCTATCCGGAGAATAATCTTCACCACTATTGATTTATCTGAGAAATAAAGAAGAGGTTGTATTCAAGGAATATCTGAGAACACAATGCAAATAATTTAGCAATCACATACAAATTATGTCAGTAGAAATTACAGGAGAAATAGTGGCAGAAATGTGGCTTTGAAATAGTTTAATATATTAAAATAGTATACAAAGTTTAAAAACTATTTAAATTGTTTAAGACCCATGCAGTTTCATATAGGATTTTTATTATATCCATTATCTATGCACAATTAAGCAATCATATCCTCTGTCGTGCCTGTGCAGAGATTGTAAATGAAGATTAGAGCCGTCTAATCCTTCACAACCACAGATTTATGCTGCAAATTTTGCTTGACTTTTTGTGGGAGAAGGGAATGAGTCTTTATGGCATTAACTAATAGTTTTAATAATGAATATGATGTTAGAAAGGCATTGCTCATTTTCATAAATAGTACATGTCTATGTGATTCAGGAAGAATCCCTTCAGCATTCCAGTGCACAAAAAACCCAAACAAACAAACAAAAAACCAGAAACACATAAACTTGTAGTTTTGCTGGAAGAAGAGAGGGTTCATTAGAAGCAAACAAGAAGAAATAATATTTTTCAGTGGGTTGGATGCTATCAAGGCATATTTAATTTTCATTCAGACTTTTTGTATAAATCTACATGCTACAGCCTTTAACAGCAGAGCTTCCTGCTCAGTATGGCAAACTTAAGTCTTCATTAATTCACTTTTTAGAAAGCAACATTCATGGGAATATCTAGGCATTACATTCTTAATACTAGGAAAAGAAAGTGCTACAAGCATAAGAAAATACCATGTGTTTTACTTTAGAAATGTGGCATTATTTAATACATTTGCTAAATATGCCCAGAAGGAAATCTAAGTTCATCTGAATTTGGAAGCTGCTACATGGATAGGCATGAAAAATCTGATTGAGGTTTTTGTAGCAAGGATTGGGTATGTGTTTGGATTCCCAGTATTAAAAGAATAGAATTTTTTTTACTGGAATTGCAGTTTCTTTTGTTACAAAAATTGTTTCCGCATGGACCAAAAGTGTTTTTTCTTGCTATGTTACTCATGTTAGGTTATTGCACAAGGCTTTTTTATTGCTGTCACTGACTCTTTTTCAAGTGAACTTCTAACACAGCTGAGAACGACAAAATGTAGAATGCTGTATGATCATAGCAATAGAAAGTATAAGAAAATTACATTCAGGATCTGTACAGAAGCTAAATATCTATTTTTTCTGTCTGTTAGCATATTCATGACAATGGAATGCATTAAGTGTGTACATATGAATGCTTTGAAGATTTACCTTCATGACCAAAATGGAAATAATCAAGTTTTTCCCAATGCTTTCGTTTGGAATTGTTTTTCGTGCCTATTACCTCTAAACTTGGAAAATTGTAGCCCCTTAAGACACACTATTGATATAGCCTGAATGGAATTATTTGAAAAACATAAATACCGAAAGAAATAAATTATTACTTAAATTTATTAGTTAATTCTGGCTCTCTGAATGGACAAGTTATTGGAATCCAATATGATGCTGTACTTAGCCCCATTTCTCAAGAATTTCACTTCATTGAAACTATGGGATTTGGCTATGATTCGGCTGTCTAAGGTAGCAATAAAAGCTTAAAAAAATGACCTGTAGTACTTATTACATCAAGCAGTTATTGTTTTCACTGGCGTAAGAACTGTATTCTTATTGTAGCTATCACAATATTACTAAGGAGAAAGAATGGTTTATCATAATTCAGTAGCATTACATGTATTTACACTAATAACTGAGTGAAAAGGAGTTTTTTCTACCATATTCTTTGTCTTATTAAACAGAAGAAAACAAGGAAAAAAACCGAAACAAACACACCCTCTAAACCAAACCAGAAGACTCTTGTCCTTTTCAAGTAATTTTTATAATTGTTCAACATCTGAAACTACAGTAAAATTATTCTTCAAATTTTCAATACGAGAGTATGTGCAACATTATCACAAGCAATGTTTCTGAGAGAAAAAAAAAACTAAATACAGAACATCTTGTTACACTAGGGTTAGTGGTAAAATTCTGTATTTGAATTCGTCTCACACAGCATTATATACCTCTGTCAGTGACTCCTAACTCAGAGCTTGTCTTACTGAATTCCTTTGACATTAATGGAGGGGGAAAGAAACTCTTAGTTTAAGTGTATTCCTGCATTTTTTTTTTTTTTCACTGACTGTGAATGGATCTTAACTCAGAAAACATATTTGCATTCGCTTAGATTTGTCTCAGCAAGAACTTTAGTCCAGCCAAAATGCTGATGTCCCAAGGTAATAGATACATCACTCTAATACCTCTAAATCATAACTCTTTGTTTCTGTGTAAACAACCTTAGCAAATGGTAGACATGGAATCATTGCAAAACAATTGAGTATGTTTAGTAACTTGAATTTTGAAAAAACAAAACAAAACAAAACGTATTTCTTAATTATGTGTAAATCATATTGATTTTAGCAGTGGTATAAATATACAAGGAAAAGGGTAATTCTACTTCCTTGAGTTTCACTTTCTCTACTTTTAAATTGTCTTCTTGCTTGTCTGTTTGCTAATTGTGCTTATATCACCTTTTTTCTCTTTGGCTAAAAATTATTAGATCAAGCAGAGATCAGTGTAAGGCAATGGTCCATAACTGATATGCAAGGGAAGCTCTTAGAGATGAGCTTGATACTTCACCTTCCATAAAAATAGCCCTGAACATAATCCCTTTGACAGACTATGAGCAGAAAGAATATGTATCCTATTTTCTATAGTGACATTTATCTTATGGTAAGGAAACGTCCCTGTCTGACCACCCAAGAGCCACTCAGAGTCACATTTGCAACACCTAAGCTGTGACCAAAGCCCTTTTGCAGCTACATGCATCAAACTCACACAGTCAGATCAAGATTGCTTACTGGCTCAACCCAAGTTTTCCCATAGCGGAGTCTCAAACATCGCAATCCTAAAAATAATTTAATCTTGGTGCAAAAATTAAATAACAAAAGAACAGCTCAAGCTAGGTGCCTCCAAGGAAGGACCCTGAACAAAAGAAACCCTGGGCTTTTATACCCTCACAGTCTACATGCACAAAAATCTCAGGGTCATTGTCTCCTGCCATGTCTCTGAGTGTCCGGTTGCCTGGCTGGGCCACAGGTTGCTGTGCCCTTTGCTCACGGCAGTTCAAGGCCTTTTCCCTCACAGTCCAGCCACCCAGAGCTCCACGTGCTGCTCCCCCTGCAGCTGCTGGCGCCTGGCACTGAATGTAGTCCTCAATATCCTAATGGGTACTTTATGGTTGCAAAAATATTTTCCTATAAAACTTCCTTGCTCTAGTAATGAGTGTATTATTGTTAAATTTTAGGAAACGTTTTTGAATTTTTAAGTTCTAAGATAAGGCCAAAGCACAGGATGACTACAACAGAACAACTGCTGCCTTCTATTGAAAAGTTCAAGCTTTCAAAAATGCAATTTTTAGTCCTGTTCTACATATTACACAAAGAACAAGTTTCACTCAGGAAGGACCAAAGGCCAGGAGATTCTTATAATCTATTATTTCAACCATCTCAAAGTGATTTTGAGAGGTCATACGGGCCATCATTCCCCTCTGAAGTATCAACTATTTCAGATGTCAACTTTTCCCATTTTTCTGCAAGCAAAACCCCACTTTGTATTCAAAGTGACTGCCATTAACTGACCAATTAGTTAGAAATACAAATTAATTTTCATTGTGATTATTCTCATTTGGGATGCGTGGAAGTGGAATAGAAAATATGAGACCATATGACCTGGTTGCCTACTCATTAACCCAAAATTAAATTTAAAGCACAAAAGCATAAAATTACTTTTTTATATTGTATTTTGCTTAATTTAGAACAAGTGAGTGAAATTATTTGAATTCTGCTTAGATTTTACAATATTTATTCCAAATTTATTTTGAGAAAATCATAAAATTATAGAATGGTTTGGGTTGAAATGGACCTTGTAGGTCATTAGTTCCAACCTCCCTGCAGGGAGTAGGGACAAGTTCCACTAGACCAGGTTGCTCAAAACCCCATCCAAGCTGAACTTAAACACTTTCAGGGATGGGGCATTCACAACTTTCTTGGGTAACCTGTTCCAGTGCCTCGCCACCCTCACAGTAAAGTCTTGATCCCCCATCTTTTAGTTCAAAGCTATTAACTTCTGTCCTGTCCCTGTAGGCCCTGGTAAAAAGTCTCTTTGCATCTTTCTTTTAAGCCCCTCTTAAAGAATTAAAAGGCCACAGTACACTCTCCCTGGATCCTTTTGTTTTCCTTGCTGAACTTCAGCTCCCTTAGCCTGTCTTCATGGGAGAATTGTTTCGTGGCCCTTGTGATCAGTTTATATGTTCTTGACTATTGTGAGAGACTGAAATGGTTAATGGCTTAAACATTGCTAAAATCATCAAAGAACTTTTGTTCACTGCAGCAAACTGCAAAGAAACAGCTGTCCATCTGCAACCACCAAAGCCCACACCTCCTCAGATATGCCTAATAACTGGAATTTGAACTGTGACCGGAACTTGAGATAAGGTGAGGTGGATACTGTTGTCTAATCATCCCAGGTCTGGGTGTTGGGCTCCATAAGGGGAGAGGCAAACCCTGCAGGGTGGGAACTGTCTCCTTGTCCTTACTCAGGTGAGCTCAGGTGTGATAACTCCCCTGCTGGGGAAGTACTGGGACATTCCCACGTAGCCTGAAAGTGATCATCTCTGCTGATGGGCCATAATGGGCCATAATGGACTCAACTGCACTGGTTTAACAGGCAGCTGTAATGATCTTAGAAGGTGCCAAAGGCACCCAAAGTGTCCGTTATCCACAACATTACATCATCCCCTTAAAACTCCCTGCACCAGGGGAGGGACCTGGGTATGATAAGACATGATACGCAATAGATGGTGGTATCCTGTGGGATTTCTCCCCACCACTTCTTTAAGATATCCTTCCCCCACCCCCCATGGCCACTATTTCTTTGGGACCCTCTTCCCCCGCTGCCTCCTCTTTGGGATGCCCACCACCACCTGATGGGTCTGGACTGCAACCACCACCTCAACCACGGCTGCAACCACCACTTCAACAAACAGACATCGACATGGCAACAACCAAGTCTTGCTGCGAGGCCTACGCACTATGGGTAGTAAGATCTTTCTACTCTTGTCCTTTCCTGCTCTTTCTTATGCATTTTTTTAAGTGATGTTTTTACGCTTTTATAGTTTCATATTACTATAGATAGCAACCAAAATAGCTACATACCTGTTTTCCTGTGCAACCGAATTGTTCTACAGTAAACCCTGCATGTGTATATCTAAAAACGCTGATCATTCAGTGTTCTTTCAGTCTAATCCATCCCAAGGGATCTATTAACAAGAACCTGGGTTCTAGGATGGTGTAGTAACAACTACATCACTCCTTCACTGTTTCTTATGGCCCAGACATGATTGCACATACATGTATATCAAAAACACATGCATACACAAATTATTGTGTTTGAATGAATGAAGAATTCGGTTCATGTTTAAGAAAGGAACAATGGGATCGCACATACTTTACAGGAAGCTTTATCAGATACAGTGGATTTATTCTGGGAAAAGACAAATATATTTAAAGTAAAAATCATAGGCAACAATCTGTTGAGTGCTATCACTGAGTGAAATTAAAAAAATAAAAAAGTATTATGACACTAGATAATAAAATAGCTTGACATGAAAAAATAAAAAACTGGGAAAATTCACTGCTTAAGATAAAATTTCATACAATTTATGAAAAATATACACCTGGAAACAAAGTATTAATGTTCCATCACTAATGGACAAGATCTCAATACTGTCCAAGGTATCCAAATCAAGGGCATATATTCCCCAAAGGTCTGAAATTAGTTCAGAAAAGGAAAGTCATGATATTTTCAAGTAGCCAGTGATATTTTTAGCTTGAGAAAAAATTGGCGTACACAACCATGTCTCTGTCATTCAGCAGACATGATTCTGCCTTTATTTCATCCTTAAATAAACTACTATACTTTCAGAGAACAATCTTGGAGTATAATACAGTTAAGACATTTATGAATACTCAAATTTTTTAAAAAGCTGCTCTTATACTTGTGAATATCATGGGAATAGTTGCAGGAAAAAAGTAGGTTAATTAAAGAACTAGTTGATATTGTCCATTGTTCCTTCAAAGACTATTAATAAGTCAATGCAAATTTTCTCTCTGAAATCTTGACAAATATGTAATTTATGCATTTCTGGTCTTGTGCACATAATAGGGCTTTTTTATCAATCAAAAAATTTGTCCCTTCCTACCAACTAGTGTCAAAACCAGTATCATCTCATTGGAGAAATGCTCTAAATTGTGAAGCCTTCGAGAAGCTATTAAAAGGAAAGAAAATCTTGATGAAAAATATTCTCCTTTTTTTTAACCTTTGTTATGTTTCATTTCGTGTTTAAATAAACATGAAAACCATTGTCTCAGTATGTTATCAATGAACAAGGTACTTTACATGTATTTTCAAACAAAATCAGAAGAAGACAAAATATCACAGTTTAACCTAGAACCAAAAAATGCTTAAAGAATAAATTTAGTTCAATGAACACAAAGCAGAATAAACAACTGAACTAAAAGCTGCAAAGAAATTCAAGCAAAAGAGTAAATGAACAAATAGTAGAGGGTAATAAAAGCATACATCTACTATGTATGATTTGTGAATGAAGACATATTCTGGAGTGACAAAGCAAAATATCCTTTTCTCTCTAAAAAAAAAGGAAAAAAAAGCCTGATAAAGATCACCAGCTGTCAGCAAATGGTCTGAACTGAGCTTTCTTGAGAAGCAAAAATATTTTACCTCTGCAGAAAGGGAGAGTTTCGAACAGAATTTGCACTTAGTATCAGTTACCAGGAAAAAGTAATATGTGTGTCTTTGTTTGGGAAAAGATCTTGGGAGCTGCTGGACAAAAGCCTCCTGTTTTGTAGCCAGTAGGTAGGGACTCCTCCCTTATCCTACATACATTTGACGGAAAAAAAAAAAATGTCTCTAGCTGCAGCTCAGGTGTCAAAACCTAGCATTAACAGGAAATGTAGTGGATATATATAGCACAAAATATTAGAAAAAAAACAATTAGAACTTAGTGGCTTTAAGAGAACATTTCAGAGACAAAAAGAGAATACAGAAATCAGAAACAAATACTCAAAGTGAGCAGAGGTCAGTTAAGGCTATGCAAGCTTTGGGCAGAATCGTGAGGGAAAGTTTATCATACCAATACAAAAGAAGTACACCTTTCTATCTTTTTAAATCTATGTTCACCCATAGGAACTTTCATTGAATTAGCTCTGGCTAACAATCAAACTCCCACCAAACTACTTGGCTCACTCTTCCCTTAGCAGAATGAATGAGGAAGTAAGTACAGGAATAAGAAAGTTTGTGGGCCAAGATGAAGACAGGGACATTACTTATCATCACAAGCAAGACAACATTAGCTTGTGGAAGGTTAACTGAATTTATTGACAGTTAATATTAAAATGTAGTTATTAATTCAGGTAGTGGAAATCAGAAAGGAAAACATTAAGACAACACCTTTTTTCGTCTCATTTTCCAGGCTCAACTTGTGTCCTTTACTCCTAACTCCTCTGTGCTCCCCTAAGTAGTGCATAGGGGATGACAGACAGGGCAGGTGCAATCAGTACCTTGTGGTCTCTCTCTGCCACTCCTTCCTCTCATGCTTATCCCTGCTCCAGTATAGAATGCCCACAGGTTGCAGGGGAAAATCCAGTCCTCAAATGTGTCTCCATCTCTTCTACTTCTCTACCTTTTTGATCCCTCCTCTCTGTAGCAATTTCTGCCCGTTCTTAAGTGCACTTTCCCAGAGGTGTCACATCCACAGCAAACAGGCTAAACTGCGTCTTGGAGTAGGTCCTTTAGAACCAGCTGGAACCAACTGGAAGTGGCTGGCACCTGCAAATGGCAGTCCTTGGACTCTTCCTCTGGGGGCCACCCCTGCAGCCCCTTCCACCTTGATACCTACACACAGTGCAGAATTTAACAGACTTCACAAATATAAATGAAATTATAAATACCAGTGTTTAAGTTCTGTCATAGAACCACTGAACGGTTTGAGTTGGAAGGGACCTTAAAGATCATCCAGTTTCAACACCTCTGCCATGGACAGGAACACCTTCCACTAGACCAGGTCATGTCATGATAAAAATGAAAAAAATGCTCTGAAAGAGTGAAATAGAATCCTAAAGGCTGAATTCTACTTAGATTTCAGGGATTAATTGGAACTGTCTTGTTAGATGTTAGTTATCTATGTGGATGTCAGAGGTTATCTGTTTTGGCATGGTTTGTAGCCATTGAAAGAGCTCTCAGAAGGCACTTACAATATTGAGCCCTTCTTTAGTCAAGATAGGTTAAATGGGAATATTGTCATGGGCTGTCAGCTCTTTTTAGCTCTGCTTCTGGTGCTGAGCAGAATTGATTTTAACTGAAAAAAAAAAACTTTGGAGCCTACAAGTTGATCTAAAGTAGTAATGGGTTAAATACAGCTGATATTCATAAATGCTTAATAAAATGGACTTTAAAAAGAAATGGCTTCCAGCATACATCAAAAAAGTCTATAAATGTTACTGTGCATTCTGGTTTTCAAGTGGTTTATAATGGTAACTAAAACAATATTTGCTAGAAGTTTTTAAATAATGGTGATTACCTTGGCAGTTTTGCAGAAGTATGATATAGTCAATCAGTCAGGCCTCCCGATATTTATATTTCAGCCATCATCCTCCATAGCAAAGATGTTGTCAGTATTTTTTCAGCTGGAGTATAGCTGGCCTCAGATCCTCTGTATCCCTGACTCCAGAAGCCGTGGGGTTGACCTTGAGTCTCCCCTGGTGCTTTTTGCCAGAGCCTCCAGGAAAGGTCGTTCTCTCCAACTGCAGTGTAGAGCACGTTTTAACCTCTTGCTCTGTCTAGGCTGGCACAAGAGCTACTGCATGAACTATCTCATGCTGATTTGTTTAGCGGCTTTTCATTGCTCAAGGCGTCTCCTGAAATTATCTTTTTTGTTCCTGACCACTTGATAGAGAGGGCTGACAATCAGACTGTAATTTGGAATGTGCGTTTTCCAAAAAAACACAACACCTGAGAATAGTTGTGTTTCCTTTTTGCTAGTCGATGGAGACATTGCCGTTATTTTGTTGATAGCATCCATTGGGATCTGATGACATCCACCTTGCCATTTTACTCCTAAAAACTGGATGTTCTGTGTAGGTCCCTTGAGCTTACTTTGTTTAATGGCAAAACTGCCTTCAGAAGGACTTGACCTATTTTATTTTTCCTTTTGTCAGAAAATGCTGCCCTGCACAACAATATCATCAGTGTATTACAGGTGCTTCAGAGGTTCACCGTGTTCCAGTGCAGTTGAAATATATATATTAAATATATATTTTATATTAATTTCTTTTTGTGAAACTATTCACAAAGACTTTGTATCTTTATTTTTCCTGCTAAACTTAAAGTGAAAATTGAGTGTACCCTTTCTATTTTACATGTACATTACATAGGTAGCTGAGACACAATTATTTTTTAAAATTATATGATAGAATATTCTGAGTAGAACAAATCAATTTTCACATTATATAATCCTCACATAGGTTTCTAGCATTTCCAAATTGGAATTAGAATGAAAATTCTTCAAGAATATGTATGGTAAATTTATATGGTATTATAGCTATTGAGTCAGGGACAAAGTAGGAAGCTGGGAGAAGCTGTAAATAATGTGCTATTATCCCTTAAAATTTTGACACATTTCTCACAAAAAATCAGTGAATAACTCTAAGAATCCACTTCATATAAACACACTATATATCATCTCACAATATTTGGAATCCATGTGATGACTTTTATAATATGAAACACTTTGCCTCACATACTTTTTCTAAGTAAAAATATATGGTTTATGAACTACTTATGAAGTTTATATCAAAAAATATTCCTCAAATATGATACACAATCACTGCAGTTACTCTGGTGGCCTAAGGTTTTTTTCTACTTTAAAATAAATCTGCAATAAATCAAGTCTTTCCATTAGTTATCTACAACACTATTAACATCATTGAGTTAGAGCATGTTTAATTGACATTAATGGCGAATTTTTGGGCTTTTTTCTTTATGTTGATTGTAAGCAATAACAGAGTTAGATTTAATAGAAGATGCTTGAGGACAGTACAGGAGCCTCTGAAGGGTTATTTATTTTGCTTGACAAATAGACAGCTAACATAGGCAGATAGACCTTTAGATATGCCTGTCTTTCACCATTAATGGTGAAGGCAGCTTAGATTTTGCTGTACTTATTGACATTATGTAGTAAGACTGAGGCAGACAGCAAGAATTCTTGAGCTTACTGTGCCATCACTTGAATTCATATTAAAAATGTTAATTTAATTATTATAACACTTACTAATATCCAGTAAAATAAATCATAGTGTCACATAAAATATTATGTCTATTAAGCTGTATCCCACTTATTTATTCACTATTCTAGGAAATAGTACCTTTTCCCAAGAAGATAGCATAGGGAACCTGTGTTGATGCTGTATGATATTTTATTTATTAGAAAGTTTAGCACACTTTGCTGAAGGTATTTACTCTGTATTAATTTTTGCTGCCTCAGTAAAGATGGGTTTTCTTTTGTGTTTCCTAATAACAGTTCACTAGCAATTTATCAAATACTGAAGACTTGTCTAAATTTTGACACAGTAGAATCTTAGGAAACCTTATACTACCATAAATTAGGCAAATGAAAAGGCCACTTTTAATGGTCTGCCACACCTATAAAACTCAAGCACTTCATATCCCTTTCAAATATTTTACTGTAGATCACAATTCACAGAAGTCTGGCTTGACAGACAATACAAGGCACTGGCTGACAGACAGGGAAAATAAATCCCTATCATAAAGATACAGTGCTCTAATGAGCTACATGGTCTGCATCCTTACTTCCCAATTGTCAAAAGTTGTGAGCTAGACACCAGCAGGCTTTGTGCAGATAGGTAGGCTTTACATGGGCTGAAACAAAACATGGTTCAAAATGTTTGGAGATGTTTAACTTCTAAATCAGTTCTGTAAGACTAGTTTTATCAACTAAGCATGTATAATTTAGACAAAAACAAGATGTGTCACTGCTCTGAAGTGTACATCCAATTAAAAAGTTACTTTATATTTCCAATCTTATATTTCTTACAAGCTACTATTGGCTAGTTCACTGGGTAGTTTATTTACTACTTGGAGTCCCAGCAAATTTACAAATGCAAAAGCTTGAATACAGAATAGTAGTTCACTTTAGAAGACTTCATATAGAAAATAATTAGATATGTTTCTTTCTATACAGATAGCAATATGATCTGTTAGTGTCTTTGGCAATCTACATTTTAATATACATCTGTTGAATATCAAGATATGGCAGATGAAAATACACATGATAAATTGATTACATCTGCCACAGAATCACAGACTGGTTGAAGCTGGAAGGCAGCCCTGAGGGTCATCTGGTCCGCCTTACCAAGTCCAGAGCAGGTTGCTCAGGAGCATATTCAAAACAGACTTTGAATATCTCTAAGGATGGAGACTCCTCAGCCTCCCTGGGCAAGCTGTGCCGGTGCTCAGCCACATATTAAAGTGATTCCTTATGTTCAGATAGAACCTCCTGCGCTTCAGTTTGTGCCTATTGCCTCTTGTCTTGTAAGTGGACAGGACCAATCTTCCTTGCACCTTCCCTTCAAGTTTTTATTCACATTGGGAAGATTCCCCTCTGCCGTCTCTTCTGCAGGATAAAGTGTGCCAGTCCCTTAATCATCTTAGCAGCCTTTTTTTGGGTTCTCCAGTAGCTTCAATCTCTGCTGTTCACTACGTCCATGTGTTGCTTTTAGTGGGGCGCATAAAAGAGAACACCCCTTGTTAGTAGTACTCAACGTGACTTCACCAAGGGGAAGTCATGCTTGACCGACTCGATAGACTTGTACAATAAAGTGACTGGTCTGGTAGACTGGGAGGGAGCAATGGATGCTGTCTACCTGGACGTGAGGAACACCTTTGACATTGTCTCCCATTACACACAGAGAAGCTGTTGATGTACGGGCTGGCTGACCAGACAGTGAGGCAGATTCAAAATTGTCTGAATGACCCAGCCCAGAGGGTGGTGATCAGTGGTACCAAGTCTAAATGACACCCTAGTAGTCAATACTGGGTCCAATCCTCTTCAGCATCTTCATCAACGATCTGGATGATATAGCAAACTGTACTCTCAGCGCGTTTGCAGACAGTACTGAACTCAGACAAGTGGCTGGTATGCCAGAGGGTTGCACTGTCATCCAGAGGGACCCCAAAAGGCTCCTCAACAGGAGCCTCATGAAGTTCAGCAAGGGGAAGGGCCAATTTCTGCACCTGAGGAAGAAGAACCCCATGCACTGGTATATGCTAGGGTACAACCAGATGGAAAGCAGCTTTGCAGAAAAGGACTGGGGGGGGTCTGGTGGAAACCAGGTTTTACAGGAGCCAGAATGCGCCCTTGCTGCAAAGAAGTCAAATGGTATCCTGTGCTGCTTTAGGCAGTGTGTCGCCAGCAGGTCGAGGGAGGTGATCCTCCCTCTTTATTCGGTGCTGCTGAACCCACACCTAGAGTATTGTGTTCAGTTCTGATCCCCAGTACAAGACAGACATAGACATACTGAAAGAGCCACAAAGGTGAACAAAGAATTGGAGCATCTTTCCCATGAAAGACAGAGGGGGCTGGGATTGTTTATCCTGGAGAAGACTCAGAAGAGATTTCATCAATGTATATAAATACCCCAAGGCAAGGTGCAAAAATTATGGAGACACAGTCTTTTCAGTGGTGCCCTGGAGACAGGACCAGAGGCAATGGACATAAAATGAAAAACAGCAGGTTTAGGACAGACATAACAAAACACTTTTTACTGTGAGGGTGGAAGCACTGCTACACATTGTTCAGAGAGACTGGGGACCCTCCCCTCCTAGGAGATAATATCTAGGTGTGGCCTGGGGCAATCGGTTCTAGGTGGTTCTGCTTGAGTAGGTGAAGTTGGTCAGGATGGAGAACAGAGGTTTTCCAATCTCAGTGATGTACTTCTAAGACTCCACAGAGTCCAAATTGGACTAAGTGCTCCACATTGTGTCTCCAATGGACATAGTGCTCCAAATGGGGCCTTAGCAGTGGTGCGCAAAGGGGAACGAACCTCTGTTGACCTGCTGGCAATACTTCACCTAACGCAGATCAGGATGCCATCAGCCTTCTTTTCTGCAAGGGCATCCCCAGGCCCTTTTCTGAAAATCTGTGATCTATCTGGCCAGTCCTCAGCATCCTGATGATACATAAAATTATTCCTCCTTCAGTACAGAATCTTGTGCTTCCCTTTGTTAACTTTTCCTGAGGTGATTTTGTGGATTCATTCTGACTACTTACAAATACCTTCTTGTCCTTAATGTATCTGGAAATGGTTTCCAGGATTAGTTGCTTTATCACCTTTCCAGACATCAAGATGAGGCTGACCAGCCTGGGTTCCTCTTTCGCTTTTTGAAGATACTTACCAGTATTGACATAGAGGTGCTCTGCCCTGGAGCTTTAGAAAGAAATAAAAATAGTTTTCTTGGGAACACAAGGAGTTAATAGCTCTAGATGAAATATCACATGTGGTAAAAGCTAGAGTTTATTCGTTGTCCGAAAGTGCTAGTGTTTTGGTTTTGGGTTTTTTTGCTGACACTCAGTCTCTCATAGAAGATGGAAATACCTTCATTGAAATTATTGTCAACATGTTAAAGTATGTTTTGTTGAACTAATTTCCAAATTGTTACCTTTGTTTTGGTATTTCTAATTATTGTTTCAATTTGAATTACTGCTGAGACAAATGTTCTGTTAGGAGAATACTAGAAGAATGTTTTATTAGAGTATGAAAGCCTAACTTTAATGAGTTCCAAAGGTTCTTGCAGAGTTTACTGTTATCACCAAGTTCAAGTGCTGCCCTTTCCTCTGACAGTAGTTTTCTGATGATGATACCACCATTACATCTGCTCTGAGCATTGTGAGATGTCTGAGGCTTGCCATTGACTTCCCAGCAGGCAGAAAAATCAATGAAACAGAGTACTCTGAGAGTTATTTCCTTTATAGATGACAATTAGAAGACTTTCACAAATAGAAACAGCTGAGAACTTTCTCCTATCTGCAGAAGATTGAAATACAGTCAAGCAAACTAAATATTATGGACAGGATTATTCCTTGTTTGAGTATTTGTAAGAAAATTAAATGGTAGAGATATGACAAGTGTGAAAATATGTAAGGATGCGGCTGATTTTGGTAAAAAGTAATAGACATTCTTCTGGATGCAAAAAAAAAAAAAAAAATTTATCTGTATTTTAATAAGAGTTGTAATATATTTCAAGCTGGATAATATATCAATTAACTAGAATCTGTTTTCTTTGTATTCTGTTTTAATAGTGTAGAAGTCCTTCCAGTAGAGGAAGTCTGCTAAATGAAACTATAGATTTCAGCAAGTGGTTTTGTTCAGAGGCATCAAGGAACCCCAGTTAAAACACCTCTTTCGGTAAATATTAGCTTGTTTATTGCTGTTACATCTCAGTCAAATTTTGCCTTCAAATATTTGCCTCAGAGAAGAAAGCGAAGTCTCTGTTATCTACCAAGTTCACAATATTGGAAATCTATCTATATTGCATCTTAAAATAAGCACACTCTAGAGCTCAGCATTTATAACATAATGCAAAAAACAATTAAATTATGTAGGTCTGTCACAGCACGACTTGTTACCTCTTACTCTAAAGGAAACCCATTGCATCTCAGAAACGAGATGAGCTTCCGTTGTTTCCTTGTGGGTTTTATTAATCCATAGACCTGTATTTTGACTAGCATATGAATGTATATATATATATGTTTCCATATGTTGGTTTTAGTATGTAAACATACAAGTTTTGAAAAGCCAGGGTAGTGATCTTCCTTTTGCCCCTTGCATCTAAATTTCTTCTTTTTATGCCTCTTCTTCACAATCTAATTCCTCTTTCTTGCTATAGCTGAAACTCCAGACTAGTTGAAATCAATTGGGTTTTAACCATTGATTTGAAAGGAGTCAAGATGTCACTCATAAAGTTCATACACTACAAATAATTAGAAAGAAAAGAAAAGCTTTCAGAAAGCAAGCTTTCACTCTTCTAACTCTACTAAAACTTCCACCTACCATGATCACTCAGCCAGCTTTACAGGTTGCATTCAGCAATTCTTTACTATTTTGTAAAAACAACTTAGTCTCCTTCGCTCTTTTAATTTTTTGTTTGTTTGTTTGTTTTTGCTTGTTTTAAGCCCCAGAATTTATAAAAGTAAAATTTAAACAACCATTTTCTATTAAAAAAAAAGTTTAACTAATTAAACTATAGAACAAATCAAACAAAATATGAACAAAATATGAAACATTGAAAAAATATTTATTTACTTTTAATATATGGGAACATTATTGTGCTGCTTCTTATCTTCAGCCACATAAATTGAGATTCAGCATAGTTAAAAATGGCTGTTAAGGGCAGCAAGGACTGGTTCTTTTGAGACTTCTTTTGAGACTGGTAGGGATTCAGAGAGCATATCTGACTATTGGTTACCTCAGACCAGCATCAAGTTTCTTTTAAGTGATAGACTGCTTTTATTATATGTTACACAGTTACCCTGCAGCAATTCCAAATACAAACCAAGACCTAAAAAATCAAACTGTGGTAAAGTATGTGTTTAGTTTTTAACAAAAGAAGAAAATAGTAAACAAATTCAGGTCATAGCTGGATTTTAAATCAATTTTAAGAGAGTCACTCATTTAAAAGATCACTCTGAGATGTACAGTTCTCTGAGGCTACATTTCCTATTACATATTTTCTCTCACTTTTCTATCAATGCAGAAAACCGGTATACAGTAGCTGCCAGCTGGCTTTTCATGGAAAAAGTATAATATAATGTAGGACATTGAATCCCTAATTCCTCTGGGTGCACGATGTATAGTACATAGAATTTAATATCTGGCAGAAAGACCCAACTAAAAAAAACCCAAAAAATAAAAACCAAAACCAAAAATGAAACCAGACATTCTTTTGGCTTTTTTTAAGAAGTGTTAGAAATTTATTGAGGAGAAAACTCTCCAAAGGATCAGATTAACATCATAATGGGGTACTATTATTATGATTGAAAAAGTTGTCTAAACTTGAAAATATTTTCACTTTAAGTTTGGGAGTTTAATAGATATTGCTCATTAGGAAAAGAGAATGTAGAAAACACAGTACATCCCCACTTGGAAAACAACAGGTGAAAATTATTATTTTAAGAATATGATACGTACTGTTTTTATTTCTGTTTGCATTTTCTTTTGGGCGAAATGAGACACAACATCTAGTGTCAGAGATGCTTTTCATGAAATTATAATAATAGGCAGTAAACGTAAACAGGCATGCCTAGCCTTTGCTTTTCTAAAATAAAAGGCCTCGGATTAAAATACTACCTTCGTAATGAGTGGGAAATGGCTCAGATAGTTTCTTTAGTTAAATTTGAATTTCCAGTTACTTTTTTCATTTTTTTTCTTTTACTCCTAATGTATTACAAATCCTACATTAAGGAATTTCATGGTTTTTTTTTTTCTAGTTTATCTGCAGAAGTATGCTTTTTAGGATATTTCATGAGAATCAAACTTACTTCCTTTTATAAAATAAGTTAACATACCCTAACGAGCAAGAAAATGCATGGAAGCTGTGCAGATTATGTCTTTAACCTCTATTATGTTGCTCATCGCTCTTCCCATCATTCAGTATACAGAAATGTCTTGTTTAAATTTTTTAAGATGAATATATGTATGTTGTAGGCATTTCATCTGGTTTTTGTTTTTTGCTAAGATGCTGTCATGTCCTGTGGTAACTTGTATTCCACAAAAATCTTAATTGCTGAAATACACTCTTTGATCATTATTTCAGTCTTTTAAATTTGGGATCTGATATTAGTTGTTTCCCTGGTGTGCTGGTTTCAGCTGGGATGTAATTAATTTTCTCCGCAGTGGCTAGTAGGGGGCTGTGTTTTGTATTTGTGTTGAAAACAGCACTGACAATATTGAGATGTTGTAGTTATTGCGAAGCAGCTCTTACAGAGTCAAGGCCTTTTCTGCTTCTTGTACCATCCTGTCAGCAAGGAGGCTGGGGGCACACAAGTTTGGGAGGGGACACAGCCAGGACAGCTGACCCCAGCTACCCTAAAGGATATCCCATACCATGTGGCATCATGCTGAATAGATAAAGGTGGGGGAAAAAGAAGGAAGAGGGGAAATGTTGGAGTGATGGCATACATCTTTTCAAGTCACTGTTATGTATGATGGACCCCAGCTTTCCTGGAAATTCCTGAACACCTGCCTACCCGTGTGAGGTGGTGAACGAATGCCATGTTTTGCTTTGCTTATTTTTGTGGCTTTTGCTTTATCTATTAAACTGTCTTTATCTCAATCGATGAGTTTTCTACATTTACCCTTCTGCTTCTCTCCCCCATCCCACTGGTGGGGGAGGAGTGAGTGAGGGGCTGTGTGATATTTAGTTCAGGCTGGGCTTAAACCACTGACACCTGGCCTAACCAAACTACACCTTAGCCCAGAAAATGGAATTTGTAAAGGCTTCAGTTGTTGCTGACACTTTTATACTGAGGAAGATTCAGATAGATTCTAAGATGGCAAAGGCTTAATTTTTCCTTTATTTTTCTTAACAATTAAATTTTAATATATTTCACTGTCCTTAAAGCTGGATTAACTTAGAAATCTAAGACCCTAACCCAGTAGTAAGAAAACTGTTATTCTAAACAGCCAGCAAGAAGTGTTATTTACTGTTAGCCACTGTAATCAAGAACATGGCAATGACGAGGGATACCATAGGTAACACTGTAAATTAAAAATATAATTCCCTTCAGTTAACCAAATTGGAAATACAGTTTATGTTAAATGAAGACAAATATGAAAAACTGAATGCCTTAGAGATTTTAACAGGTTACAATAACACCAGTCTATGCGAACTTGTGAATGTTTCCTTCATTTTCACTTTTTACCACAACAATAATTAACTTAAAGTCCCAGACGCTTTCTTTTCCAATTTATACATATAGGCGACTTCCTACATGTGTGAGAAATTTAAGTGCTGCATGTGTTTAAAGAGGTTAGTCATGAAATCAAACCTCTGAACTGAGGTAGAGTTGGAAGCAATTTTTATTTTTCCCATCCCACTAACATAGCTATTGGTCAATTTATAGCTCTTTTCCTCCTCTGAAATAATTTTTTCCTCTGAAAATAAACTTTTAACACTGGGAAAAAATCTAGCATGTTCCACTGCTAAGCTATTCCACAACATTTTTAGCTACTGTTCTTTAGCTATTATGGTATGTCAATCCATTTCATTATAACAGGTACAAAACCAAACAAGGACAATTAGGAGGTATCCACTGCTTTCAAGATACTGTTTCAGTAACATTAATGGCTTTTTAGTTAGATAAGGTAACCTTGGAACAAAAGACTGCAAGATGGCCTTAAAACAATGCATAGGATCATTCTCTTGTGATGTTTCTTCTTTCCATATAGACCACAATTTTATTAGACTTTGTGTTTATGAAGGATGTTAAATCTGTGTAAATAGAGTAAGATGGTAAACCTTTTCTGAGTGGTTCCACTGCCTGTGATCCAATGTCTCTTTCTCATACAATCCAACTGTGTAAATGCTTGGATCAAACTTCTGAGAAAATGGATAAATTGTGAAAAGAAGCTGTGAGAAAGTGCATGGGACAGAGCCATAAACAATCACAAGGGTAAAAATGCAGGAAGAAGTAGAATAATTGACATAGTACAGCCAACACCTAAGGGATTAAAGATGGAAAACACTGCTGAAAAATTGTAAAACATCTCAAGAAAAAAAAAAAAGTGTAAAGATGATGATTTAACAACATCAATGATCAGCCCATTCCAAGAAGCAAGAGAGGCCACTCTTCTTCCTCTGATTAATGGCTGTCTGAATCAGCATAGCTATGACATGTCTCATCTCAAATAGGAAAGAGGTTAATTATTAATCTGGAGTAAAGTAGTTTTGGTCATCTATTGAATATATTTACAGAAAAAAAATTGTTTTGTAATCTTAAATTATGTGAAAACTTTCTGGAAAATCCCTTTGCAACTTGGAAAAGTTGCTTGTACTGTGTCTGAGAAACAGAATGCTATAAGATCATCTGAGCTGATATCCTAAATATGCAAAATAGAATGTAAAATATGCAATTTTATGTATGTAAAAACTGAAAGATTACATTGTTAGAAAACTTTAATCCGTGAAACAATCCAGAGTTCTTCAATGACAGATAAAACAATTTTGTGTGATTTATTGACAGATTTCCATCAATTTGACTGTGTCTGTCTTAACTCTTTGGATGTATAGTAATTTTTTTTTCATTCAAATTTATACAGTAAATTCATTTAAGGCAAATGAATTGTCTGCCTTTTTTTTTTTTTTCCTAATATCTAGCTTAAAATGCAATAGCTTTTAATGATGTATTTGCCCTTGGTAACTTCTTCCAAATAAAATTAATCTTTGATGGTAGTATTCTTCCCATGCTGCATCACGTCAAGAAATATAAATGTTCCATCACTATTTTTATGTTACTTTATAGCTGTGGAAGGACTAGCGATTTATTAGCCCTTTTACACTGTCATCATTATCGTGTATTTCGCATAGAGAATAAATGATGGACTGTGGTTACAGAAAGTATTTTATTATCAAAAAAACCCACCACCCTGTCAGAAAGTGTGAAAAGCCATAGCTCTGCTTTTACCTGAATCCTAGAACAAGAAAAAAATGAGCTCTTTTATGCTTTTGGCACCATTCAGAGAATGCTGCCACTGTGAACTATGGTTCAGTTTGCTCTACACAACCAAATGTGAGAGTCTATGTATTTGAGGTTCTGCAGTCTCTTATTTCCCTGAATCACATGCACTGCTTGAGGAGCAAGAGTATAAGTTCTAAATAATTTTTTTAAATGGTAAAACAATGATAAAAGAAAACTTAGGAATCACAAGTGTCACAGATCTTGATATTAAACAGGAATGATGATAAAATTTGCTAGCAAAAGTATTTTCAGGCTTTCCCAGTTTCACAAATTGAAAAGTATACTTCTTGTCCTATGAATGTGAATATTAAATGAGATACAGGAGGTAGTGATCATGTTAAATTAATTTTCCTATCTGAAAACAGATGTAGTAACAAGCCAGAACAGCTTGCAAGTTTAGGCTTTTTGAAGGGAGAGAGGGAGGGCAAGAGAGAGGGCGGGAAGAAAGGAAGGAAGGAAGGAGCAGACAGACAAAAGTTTGACTTATGCAACTTCATATTGGCAGGTGCTTATATTACACTAAGACACTATTTGTAGGATCCATGGAAGAATATGTATTTTTCTGAGCAGCATGTAAAAGGAATATATGTGCCAGGAGCATATTACTCATCCTCTCAGAAAACAACATAAATACAAATAGTCAGTGATTATCCTGTTATTATTATGCATGCCACGGCAATACGTGAAGAAGATGAAGATAGTTTCCAATTCCTTCATCAAGATTAGATTAGTAATACATAAAGTTGAAGGCATAAATCTACAAGAATCAGCTCAGCCAGTCAGTGGTCAAATATCTGAATTATAGCAAGAGTTTATGTGTCAATCAACAAATATTCACAATGATAGCTGATATGCTTACAGAGAAAATTTTCAATTGCTTCTCCTATACAGCCCACCACATAAAAATACATGTGTGAAATATATAGTTATGAGTGTTGATTCATTAAAAAAAAGCCATATTCTTAATCTGCAGGTAGAAATGTCATAATTAAGCAGTGGGTTGTATTAACTGCTCAGAAAAACTAGAGTGAGAAATCAGAATAGTTTGATTTCTATTGTAATTATTTAAAAACTGACTAGATAAGATGCCATCATAACACTGATTGATATATGGCTATTATGTTGAAAAGGCATGGGCTTCATAAATAATCATGAAGGCCAACGACAAGGGTTATGATCAGACACACTTTTTGTCTCTCTATTAGCTTATCTTATCAAATAATATCAATTACTAAGAGTTGTTCTTGATGCATAACTTAAGGCAAGATTACAAGAGGAAGTTAAAGATCATGATTTTTAAAAAATATGAACTTTGCAATAGATTTTCTGCAATCAATTCAGTGTATATATATCCCATAAAACTTATGATTAAGGATACACTCTTCTAGACCATCTGACAAATAATCATAAAACCCCAAATATTTTTCTCAGAAAAAATGTAATGTATCAGCATTTCATGGGACTTACCTATTATTTAACATTCTGCAAGACAGGAGAAGGTCAATCCTGATACCATAATTCTGCAAACACTACCACTTATTAGTTTATATCCAAAGAGCATATATACACTTAACAATTTAAGCATCTCTTTGCTGTTAATTATCTCTAAAATGTTACATAAAAATGCAGTTCTAGTATATGAAACTCTAGGAGATGGTTGAATATTGTATTATATCTATGTGAATTGCTCCTAAATTTTTGTAATTTCTAACTGATATACCCTTACTACTGATCTATTCCAGATACAGTAGTAGAAAGGTTTGCTATTCGGTTAATCAGGAATATGCTAGCAATTTTTTTCTTTGCAAAATATTTATTCATCAAAACATTCTTGATTTTGAATGTTTCTTTGATCATAAAAGATTTCCTTATTCTTTCTATGTGCATATCCACACCCAAATCCCCAAATCACATATCCAAGTCATGGGTCGTAACAACTTCTTGGAAAATTAGTCTTTTAAGGTTTGAAAATATTTTCTGACATTTTTCCATTCAGCTTAAGTTCTTCCTATCCTTGACATTCACATAAAACTGCATGCTTTTTTTTGCATATATATTCTTGGATTTAACAGGAGGGAGAGGACAGAAAGGAGGTATATTGAAATCTACCAAAAGCCAAAATATGCCTTTGAACAACTCTTTGCAAGCAGTACAGAGACAGAGAGAGTGAGTTTTCTATTGCAAGGGCTTTGCTTGCAGCAGAATGAATAGCTCCTAGAATGAAAAAGTTCAGCTGTGGGTGTCCTCTGAGTCAGGAGCACCACGCTTTGGTTTGTTGATGGTTCATGGTTATTCTTTGAATAGAGTGCTAAAGCCAAAAGCCAAGGACCAGCCAAAATCTAGGAACAGGAGTGATGTGTTATGGCTCCAGAGAATTGAAAAACATAAAGGATGAACAGCACAAAGAATAAATAATTCCATAGAACTAAAAGGAATAAAAGCTATCGTCTTAGTTATGATGGGAGGAGGAGGGAACATCCTTCTTGGATTGTGTTCTAGCCACTACACAGTTATTTTACATCCCTAACTGCTTTGAAGTTTTTCTTCTGTGGAACTTCAAATTCTTCAGTCAATCTCTTCACCAAGCTCTTCCTGTAGCTGCACCTAGTCAATGACTGTGACATTGTGCTTGCCAAACCCACTGTAATCAAGGCCTGTCCACTGAGCAGCCATAACTCAAGAAATAAGAGAAGAGTTTTTCTTAAAGAATGAAGATATACTGGCCAAAGCTTCTTGTCAATCCAAAGCAAAGGGCACAAAATGTATGGGGAGAACAGTCATAGTAACCATGTGTGTCCAAAAGGCATGTCTGATCGTAAGTGAACTGATTCTGAAGAGGGTATGAAGATATTTCCTACTCTCTCTTCAACCAAATGTGAAACGATAGCAAATTACTTCAATTGCTCAAATACCTGTTTCTTAAGGAAAAGGACCAGAAAGGGGACTGTCATAAATTCATTTAAAATATCCTCCCAGCATTGCTGCTGCAGCTGCTCAACTGACTTCAATGTCCTTCCACAATGCCCAAACTCATAGCTGGGAGGTTGGTTGGTGAGGCAACTACTCAGAAAAAAACCCACAAGGAAGAATAGTAATACAGTTCAGATACTGAGGAGATGGGGACACTAATATGTTGTCATCTGAGAAAGATGAAAGAACCATATGGTTCTTCATACAAGAGTTCAGTGTAGGAGTAGGAAAAGTTTATGAGGTATCTTTATAATGCTGTGAACCATCTGTGTAGTAGAGTTATTTGACACCAGGTAAACCATATCTCACTCTCTAAAGCTTCCCAATCCCCACCCCAAAACAAACCAGCCAACCAACCAAACCACACACCTCTATGGGGGCATTATCAGATGTTTAATTTCCATCAGAAAAACATTGAAATTAGACATTGTCAACACTTGACATTACAAAGCTGACACTTTATATCAACTAGAATATTTATTATGTAAGTCTAAGACCCCTATGATACAGTCAGTAGGATCTATCAAACAAAAAAGTGACTTCAACAAAACAGTGAATGCATGAGGTGGTGCTGACTTAAATTGCCATCACATTGTTTTCAGCTATTGACTGTGAAAACTGACAGTGCTTGAATAGTGTCAGATTTTTAAAGCCTGAAATATTAAGCAGGAGAGGAATTGAACAGTTATGACACTCTTAAGGCTTTGAGATCTCAAAATTCCACTGACTGAAACCATTGTGTTTATTTCAGCACTTTGGTATATGTGATATAATGAAACCATGTTATGCTTTCCTGATATAATTTTATTAATTTTGAAAAATATTTTATGTAATAATATTTTGAATGTGGAATTAAATATTTAGATTAATTGTTCTAGGATTAAATTATCATAAATGTTTATTACATGTTTGCAAAAATTATGTTTTGGCTTCATTAACAAAATATTCTTTTTTTGGAATGAAATATTTATAGAATTTTTTAATATAACAAGGCAGATGGATTACTCTGAAAACTTAACAGGTACATGCTATTTAGAGTCTCTTAGAAGACAAGTCTTGATTACTGTGACTAAAATGGCAGATGTTACTCTTCATTTCCAAAAGCAATCTCAAATTTTGCTTGCCTTCTCATTCAAATGTTTTCTTGACAGATGTGTTAAATTAGCTTTCTATTTGGCTTTGAAATTTAATCCTATGGGTCTTTTTGCAGGCATATTTATTTTTGAAGAAAAATGGAACTAGGTGAATATTGATATATTTCATGAGCTGTTCTGTATTTGATGAAAAAACCCTGATATAACTCCCACTAATGTCTGCAAGATTCTTTCCTTTGGTAACTATATATGTTAAAGCATCTGTCTTGTACAAAAAAAATATAGACGTAATATTTCACTCTTTTTCAGGTGCCTAGGGACTGATATTAATAATATGCCCATCCTTGATGTTTTATTTTCAATTTCATTTCATTTGGGTTTTATTTTCCTGAAGTCAGACTATTTTATGAGAAAGTACTCTTTTCCACATCTCATTTTGTTGAATAATTGTAATTGTAAAGAGTGTTTGAATTGCATTCGAAAATGGGTAAATGGGCAACTGTTCCATGACAGTTCATTTCATGACCTTTCATGTCCTTTGTTCAGCTTTACTGAATCTCACCATAAGCCAACATTGATTTGTGTTGCTGTTTCAGCATTTAAGAAATATAAACTAGAACTATGTTACATTAAGCATTGTGGAAACACCTAAGAACGAGGTTTAGCATCTGGGTGATTATTCCACATAGATAAAATTCAGAGAACAAGGAAACTATGTAGCTCAACTGTAAGGCACGATCTGATTGCAGATTTATTTGTAAACATTAGAGTAATTACGAAAATATTCTCATACAACTCGCCTATAACTAAACTGACATTCAAATGGAGTTGGCAGATAGCTTCTGTCCATGTTGCACGCACTATGGACAGTTTGTTTGAAAGCAAGCAAGCAAGCAGAGTTGATTTCTTTGGTCCCTTGAATATGTAGCTCTCATGTGGGGAATGTCTAAAAAACAGACCGTTACTCACTGTCCAGATGGAAATGAGATTTCTGTTGCAAGATTCCATAACAGAAACCTTAGCAGGATCGGGTCTGACTCTTCTGCTGAAGTCTCATGATGCAGACGGCCCATAGTCTTATGTGACCAACTCAGCTCCTGTATGATCTACTGCCACAGATTTTCTTAATCTGCTTGTAAGGCATCTCCTAACTGTCTTAAGTATGCACAAAAGACTGTCCTATGTGGCCATTTCTGCATTTGCAGGAGGTTTTTATTGCTTCATTTTAAGTCTTTTATCTATGCACACTTTGATCAGTTTTGTAGCGTGAACCACTTAGAGGAGTTTCTGGAAAGATGAGCCAGATCCTCCACAAAGGACATTAGCTAACATACTCAAGGGCACAGCTTTGTCTTTCCAGAGAAGGAGAAGCCTGAGGGGAGTTTTCAGAACAGTCTGAAATGTCAGAACAGTCTGAAATTTCCACCTAGAGAACCCCTTCGTCTATTAAGTTTTGAGCGCTGCTAAGAGTTCAATGAGTTACCCAGTACCAACTCGTTCCATTGTCTCAAACCTGTCTATTTCATAAATGAAGATGGCTGGGCAGTTCCTGGATCACCCAGAGAATGAATTTTTCTCAGAAATATTCAGGTTTTTGTTATAAATTGTTCATTTGGAATATTATCCTTTAACTATTTTTAAAAATAGATTACATATTCTATAGTTATGAGTTGCACACAGAAGAAATATTGAACCTTTATCCAAGCATGATTTTATGGCTGAAGAATGTGTCTGTCCCCAACAACCTACACAACCTAGTGAATCTCAGAGTATTTTCAGATTAACATTTAAGAGTAATGCGACTCTTTATATTGAGAAAGTTACATTTTTTCATTGGAATGCTGGGTTTTCAGTATATACGTTACCAATTTCCTTTTCCCCCCTACTCTAAGCTGTGCAAATCTATCTGATACCAATGTCTCATTGACTCTTCCAGAAAAATTAAGATAAAAATATTAGTGATATCAAGAAAATAAGTGTGGCATTGTCCCGGTTTCAACTAGGATAGAGTTAATTTCTTAGCAGCTGTTACAGGGCAGTGTTTTGGATTGGTAATGAGAATGGTGTTGACAATGCACTGATGTTTTGGTTTTTTGTTAAGTTCTGTTTATCCTAAGTCAAGGACTTTTTCCTTGTCTCATGTTCTGCCAGTGAGGAGGTGCACAAAAGAAAATGGGAGGGAGCATAGCTGGGACAGGTGACCTGAACTAACCAAATGGATATTTCAGGCCATAAAACGTCAAGCCCAGTACATAAACTGGAGGAAATTACCTGAAAGGGCAGCTGATCTGGGTTTGAGAAGAGGGATCTGGCGCTGGTCAGTGGGCAGTTAGCAATTGTATTGTGCATCACTTGGTTTTCCCTTTTAACTATCATTATTATTATTATCATTGTTCATTACTGTATTTATTTTCAATTATTAAACTGTTTTTATCCCAACACACAAGGTTTACGTTGATTCTCCTCCCCATTCCACCAGGGTGGGGAGGAGAGAGGGAGGATTAAGAAAGCTGCTGCATGCTGCCTAATTTCCAGCTGGGCTTAAACCACAACAGACATGCTGACATGAAATAATGTTTATATCAAATACCACGGAAGAAACAGGAATAGAATTATAACATTCAAGAGTCAAGGAAAAAAAGATGCTAAAAATTCCTAGCACTTGTATACATATGCACATTAAACTTTGCACTTCTTTCACACTCTACCTGGTTTTACCAAATGATGTCTATAAATGATAGCTATAAATGACATTGTATGTTTCAATAACATTCTTTTCCACTTACATGAACTTTTACTCACTAAACTGTTTAAATATTTGGGGTTTTTTTAGTGTTTGCTTACTCCTACGTGGAACTTTAAAAGTGTTTATGTTTATGGATATGTGTGTGTGTATATATATAAAGTAAATTGCATTTATATATTAAATGAACTTTTCCTTAAAATGGAGCTATTTACTTAATTTAAGATTGGATTAAGATTAAAGATCTTTGTATATATTTTCTGTTTTTATTAGTAATCAGAAACTTGTATATAAATTTCCTATTCAATTAATAAGCTGCATAGAAAAGCTGTGAATATCTTAGTCTACTGACTAAGACTAACTGACTTTTTTATGAATTATTTGCCTTTAGAAAAGTCCTTGGGGACAAAAATAATTATAAGAATTTTTTTCTCAAATAAAGCAGCCATAAACTTAAACAACTACTCTTTTTTTATATACGTGTAAAGAGAAAATCATGGAGTTTGCAATAAGAGCTGACAGAAACAACTAATAAGGAATGGATATCCTTAAAATACTGATACAATTTTTTTGAGCATTTACATTAGTATTCTCCAAACCTGAAGAGCACTTATATAAGTGCTAGGTTATCTCAGAGTCTATAAATCCTTATCATCCAGTCTCTAAATCTATTCATCATTCAGTGAAAACTTCTTCTTGCTATTTTCTAAACAGGCTCCAATATTAAAAGCAACAAATAGCAAAATAATACTTCTTTTCATGACCAGACTTTAAAAATTCTCACTTCCAATTTGTGAAATAACATTTTTAGTAGACATACTAGTTTTCTTGTTCATCTCCTTATGACATAATAATTAAAATTCTATTGCTGCACCATGTTAAATAATTTGGTGTAACATTTTTCCTCCTACTACCACCTTTGTTTCAAAGAAACCTTCCTTCTCCTATATCGGCTGATAATCTGTTCTGCCACATCACAGCTCTCAGGGAAGAGCTTTATGATGTTCCTTTGTCTCTGACGCAGGCTCAGTTACATATGTTTTTACTATTTGTTATCCTTTTTTGACATTGACTGAAACAGTAACGCTATGGGGCAGAGGTTAACTCCCGTGAATATTGTGAGTCAAAAGCAGCACAATGTAGGTGTTTCTTAGGTCCCAGGCTGTTGACAAGAGTAGTAATATAGAAAGCTGTTTTCAACAGCCTGAAGAGTCACCTACAACAGAATCACGCAGGACAAAAATGCCAGCCCCTTCATCTTGACTCCTGTTTGGAAAGTTCTGATGCTGCGTCACTACACAGCCTGCATATGTTTTCAGTCTCTCTTTTTGCCCTTGGCCTCTATGACCTTGCTGCAATATGTGGAAATGCCCAGGGCAGCTGACAATGTAGTGATCTCACCGAGAAATGTGGAAATCATTCACAACGGGAGAAATTTTATACTTACTTCAAACTGAAGATCTTATGGCCTCCTAGGAAAATGGTTGCTGGTTTAGAGGAAGGTTCATAACTGTGGGGGAAAAAAAGGGTCAGTATCAGTCAACCAGGCTCCAGGAGAGATTTCAGACTACAATCTATGCCAGAGATTCATACCAGTTATACCTATACAGCTTAACTCTGTATCATTTGGTTCTAGGGCAAAAAAAACCCCAAAAAACTAAACCAAAAACTAAAAACAGGGAGGCAGGAAGCTATAGGAACCTGCTGAAGTTTCCTACCAGTAAAACGATTTGAAACTCTCAGCTGGAAAATTAGATTTAGAAAAGCTAATGGAATTTAAAAAAAAAAAAAATCCCAACTTCTATAAAAAATTTTAAGACTTTGGAAAATAATAAAAATTCATTCCAAACAAGAGATTCAAACCTACAGCATCATGTACAAAGTCTAATCCATGGAGCCTTTCTGTGCCCTGTAGTCCTACAGAAGTAATGAAAACACAGGCTAAAAATGCAAAGAGAAAATTTCTAGATTTTGTTTGCCTTGTAGTTCTCTGGGCAGTCAGTCTCTGACGTACAGCTATTCAATTCTTGTGTTAATGTAAAAGCACAACCTTTAGATATAGACAAAATAATTTTGAATATTACTTTTCTTTCTTTTTCCTTTTTTTCCTTTTTTTTTTTAATACCCTTGAATAATCCCCATGGAAAGCCATATTAGTATTAGGATTTTCTATGGTTCTCATCAGCTGAATATCAGTATGCCTATTGTCACAGTTCAGTGTATATTCCAAATATGAAAGTGTTCAGCTCGGGATAGAAGTGTCATTGTAAAGGAAAATCAGAGTGCTGTAGGGAAGACTTTGTTCAATAATCACTGCTTCTGACTGCAATCTGTGAAATAATTTTTTATAAACCTTGCAGAATAAAGCCAAGCACAGATATTTCTCCTTTTCCTTCTGTTTTTTTTTTCCAGTACCTTTTCTTTTTTTAATCTTTGTAGCCCATACTCTCCATAATAAAATCTGAAAGGTTTTTAGTAATTGTTCATGGAAGAATGAAAGAAAAATAGAAGCCAGTTCATCACTTGGATGCATAAAATAAAAAGTAGTCCTAAAAAAAAGACATTTCGTATGAATTCTATGTATACAAATTTGGAATACCAATATCTAAATAATTCAACCATTGCTAAAGATGATTACATGGACAAGGCAGAGGTGACTAGTGCATTCTTTGTCTGTGTCTTCAACATGTATGATGGACCCAGGGAGTCTCAGTGGCCAGAGCTGGAGGACCATGACTGTGAGAATGATTAACTCCCAGTTGAGCCTGAAATTGTGTGTGATTCACTTCTTCAGCTGGATGCCTACATATCTATAGGACCTGATGGGATTCACCCAGGAATCCTCAAAGAGCCAGCTAATGTCATAGCAAAAACTCTCTTGATGATTTTTGAGCAGTCTCGGGAATCCAGAGAGGCCCTAGTTGACTGGAAGCTGGCAAGAGTTGTCATGGTTTTCAACAAAGGCAAGAAGGAGGACCCCAGAAATTACAGGCCTTTAGTCTCACTTCAGTGCCTGGTAAAGTTATGGAGGAGATTATTCTGGAAGGTATTGAAAAACACCTGAAAGACAACACAGTAATTGGTTACAGCCAGCATTGCTTCATGAGAACAAAGTCCTGCTTGTCAAATCTGATTTCCTTTTAAGACAAGGTAACACACCTAGCTTATCAAGGGAAGCCAGTTGATGCAATCTTTTGGATTTAAGTACAGCTTTTGATACTATCTCTCACATAGTATCCTTCTGGACAAAATGTTCAACACAGCTGGATAAATACATCATGTCATGGGTGAGCAACTGGCTCACAGGTCAGGCACAAAGGGTTACAGTGAATGGGGTGACATCAGACTGGTGACCTGTCACTGGTGGGGTTCCACAGGGCTCCATCTTAGGCCCTGTGCTCTTTAACGTCTTCATAAATGACTTGGATGCAGGACTGGAGAGGACTGAGCAAGTTTGAAGATGATGCAAAACTGTGAGGAGCTGTTGAGTCCCCCAGAGGCAGGGAGGTCCTGCTGAAAAACCTCAACAAATAAGAGGACTGAGCAATCACCAACCGTATGAAGTTCAACAAGGAAAATTGCTGGATTCTGTACCTTGGATGGGGCATCCCTGGGTGTATATACAGACTAGGGAATGAGATGCTGGAAAGCAGTGCCATGGAGAGGGATCTGGGGGTCTTGGTCAATGGAAAGTTGGACATGATTCAGCAGTGCCCCGGCAACCAGGAGGGCCAAACGTCCTGAGGTGCACCAGGCACATCATCAATAGCCGGACAAGGGAGGGGATTGTCCCGCTCTGCTCTGTGCTGGGGCAGACTCACCTTGAGTATTGTGTGCGGTTTTGGGTGTCACAATATCAGAAAGATGTAAATCTCTTTGCAGAGTGTCTAAAGGAGGGCTATGGAGATGGTGAAGGGCCTTGAGGGGAAGCTGTATGAGGGGTGGCTGAGGTCACTTGATCTGTTCAGCAAAAGAGGAGACTGAGGGGGGAGACCTCATTGCCGTCTACAGATTCGTCATGGGAGGAAGAGGAGGGGTGGGCATTGATCTCTTCTCTGTGGTGACCAGTGATAGGATCCAAGGGAATGTCCTGAAGTTGTGTCAGGGAGGATTAAGTTGGATGCTAGGAAAAGGTTCTTCACCCAGAGGGTGGTTGGGCACTGGAACAGGCTCCCCAGGGCAGTGGTCACAGCACCAAGCCTGACAGAGTTCAAGAAGTATTTGGACAATGATCTCAGGCACATGATGTGACTCTTGGGGATGGGGTTGTGCAGAGCCAGGAATTGGACTGGGTGATTCTCGTGGGTCCCTTCCAATTCAGGATATGCTATGACCTTAAAGCTATGCTATAGTTAGTGTATCACATGGTTAGGGTCACATTAAAATATTGTTTTTCAGAATCTCTAAATGAGAATACACAGTAAAGAGTAAAGATTAAAATAAGCAGCATTTCTTCTTGAAAAACACAGACAAACGCCAGGCATATCAGGACAATTTTACCATATCTAAGACCTCTATAGAATAGGACTGTTAAAAACATTAGTTAACACTTAATGCATTCAAAGCTGAGGGAAAAGCTCTTACTTATCCTTTAATCAGCATAGGAAAAGAGTGCATGCACACATTTCTTTATTACCTATATACATTGAATGTTAGCCAATTAGCTTTGTTCTTTAATGAATTCTTTATTTTTTACAAATTTTATCAGAGAATTACAGCATTTCAAATGAAGAAAATACTGTGTACTAAAAAATGCTTTAATCTGGCATGGAAAAATATGCAAGACATCAGTGTCTTTCAACTAAATTGGACAAGTTAAAAGCAGAAATAGGTACATTTTTACCAGTGAGGTATTTAATTTATGGAATTAATTCCAAAGAACAATGATAAATACTGTCCATCTTGGACTTTTCAGATCAGATCAATATCAGACAATAGATTTAGATTAATATATGTTGCTTGGCTCAAACCAGGAAAAATATTTTCATTACTATATAGATCAAACTATACTATCTAATTCATTATTCTGGAATTAAAATCTTTATTTCTTTCAGACTATGATTGGATGCATTAACAAAAATAATTGACTTTAATAAAGCAATAATCTAATCTAGATTGCAAATTTCCGAGTATTTTCTTAGTAAAAATACATTAATCATTGCATATTACACTGTATTAATTAACTGATATTTAAAGATAGAATGTAACTCTAAAAAGAAGAAAGAATAATTTGAGATAGTGACAGAACAAATAGAGTCCTTTTTCTAAGCCACATCCTGTTTTCTATGACTGAGCCATGATCCAAAAATTTTATGTAGAAAAACAAGAGCAGAGAGTTACATTGGCTGGTAATCGGCTAAATTTTTTTAAGAGAACAAAAATAATAATCAAAAAAATATTCATATTTTCGGAACATAAATATTTTTTTGCTTTCATAAGTTTGAAATCCTCCATTAAAGTCATCATTATTTCACGAAGAGACAATCCTCCTCACATGTCAAAAAAAAAGGCATTGCTATTTTTTCTCCCCTTCTCCTCTTTTCTTATTTCGTCAGCTGAATATAGAAAAATATTTTTGAATAAAATGGTGTTTGTTTTCCTAAGTCATTTAACATGTCCTATTTCAAGAGTTTGTCTGTAGTGCTACATAATTCCAGTGTCCAATAGGTTAAAATACAGTAGTAAAAAACCTCAACCTCTTCGCCATTCCAGAAAATTCTAGTTCAAATTTCACATTTCACTCTGTTTCATTTAGAAGACAGGAAGGTTTCTTTGTTCATCTTTAGAATAGCAGGAATGTTGTGGGTTGGATTTTGTGGCATTTTTTGTTGTATTTTTTTGTTGTTTTTTACTATTAGAGCTAACAAAAGGCATGAAATTTTTATTTAACTAGATAAATATAGTGTAGACTACTTTGTGTTGGCTTCAGATATTTTTTAAACCTTCATTTTTAACTGTTCTTACCTTAAGAGTCTGAGGAAATAGTAAACATCTTCAAGAAAAGAGACTGTAAAACCTGTATTATTTTATTGACTGATATTTTTTGTGCATATGTATCTTCTTTAACCTTTGGGAAACAACTTAATGTGTTCATGGATTAATGTTGCTCAGCGCTGTTCTTTTGGCTACTATGAAGCTGCAAAATATCTCATGCTTCAGACATATCAGCTGAAATCAATCCAAGAGGAATGTCCTTACTGATTATATTTCTTCTCAGCAAACCATGTGCCTGGGATAACACTGTTTTTGTCTGTTTGTTTAAAAATCAACTGGAAAAGGAACATCAACTATTATATCATCAGTGAATACGTCTTATTTGGAGGAATGGAATAGCTTAGTTTAGATTATAAGTTTGTAATCCATGGTCTAACTGGAATAATTTTATATTGAAATAGAAATAGCATTTCGTGGTTGTAGACTGATAAATTTACTATCTACATTTAAGAAAAAGAGGAGGGGAAAATTGATCTAGGCAAACAGAGGTCCAATTATCTGACTTCTATGCTTTAAGGGAAATAAAAATAAAGTAAGAGATTAATTTCAGGCATGGAATTAAGTGGAGAAGCTTATAGAATACATAGAAAAGGTAATTTTTTCCAGACAAAACCAAACTTTTTGTTTTTAAATTTGCTGATTCACTAGACAAGGAAAAAGAGGTAGAACTGAGTCCTTTTCCATGCTTTTCTATATTTTTCCTTTTTTTTATTGTTGATAAGAACAGGAACATAGAGCAAAAAAAAAAGGGTGAATGAGTGCCTCCTAATTTGTCCCATCCTTCTATGACAGAGCTCTTCAAATTTACAGGAATTCCACATTGACAAATTGGTTATACTACTACTTGTTGAAAGAGAAATGGTTAGTTCTGTACTTTGGTTTCCAATTTCAAAACTTCTGGGTTTATCTGCCAGAACAACTATGTTTAAAGCAGTTTAAAATTCTTAATTTCAGTGGAATTCCTTGAATGAACTTTGGTAGAAAAGCAGGAAGACTATTTTGAAATGCAGTTAGTGCAGACTAGAGGCTCCCGAGGGTGAGGTGTGGAGCAGTGCACATCCCACTTTCTCAGAACTTGCTCTGTCTCCCTCACTCCACACACACATTTCAGTTGTTTTGAGCCAGTAATCATTTTCTGTCATCTCTCACATGCAGCACGCTCTTCACTTAAATGTGTTCCAGTAGTTTGTTGAATTACGTTCCGAGGGTTAGATACAGAATTAAAATGATTTTGAATACTGCTTAATGATGGAAAACACAACTCAGGTGGAATTTATGTGTCTTATTCTTAAGTTGTCATCCATAAAAAGCTATCCAACTGCTTTAGTTTGTTATAGAAAACCAGCTTATACCTAAAACTACCTGAAATACACAAAACTGACAGTTTGACAGAAAGCTGATGTTCTGAGCATTTGTTTGAATGGTTCCAACACATAGCAAATCGGCAATTATTTCAGCAGAACTTAGAGAAGCCACTGCAACAGAATAGTTTTGCTGCTAAATTCCTTGTTAGACTTCTAAGAATTGTTCTAATAACTTGTCTGGAAACTGAGCAACATGAAGTTTCAAACCTTTACTTTTTTTTTTTTTTTAATGTATATTCAAATAATTCAACCATATTTATGTGTTCTTATGAACCTGGCAAAATGTCTTCATATGAATGTGACACCTGCAATGCAATTTTCCTCTTTCACCTCTCTGTATGAAAACAAAGCAATCAGAAAACAAGCAAGAAACAGTTTTGCTATCTGTTGTTTTGTGGAATAAGTCCAAAGAAACTCATTAAACAAATATTACATTTGTCTTAATTTGTGGATTTGAATCTGGCTATAAATGTCTGTTAAAAGGAAAACAACACACCAGCATTTGTCTTCCTCATGAGATTTAAATATCATCTTTGACCTCATACTTCTCTCTAACAGAAAAATCTTCTTTCCTTTCATGTATATTCTTTGCATCTGAGGAGGTGAAAGGTTGTTCCAGCTCAGCTCTTAATGTATAGTCTGATGATTGATCCATTTAGACACCTTAGAAGTAATTTTTTTTTGTCTAGTTCCCAAGAAAATGATAAAAATGGTTTCTTAATCAATGCTGCTCTTCCCACGCATCTCCAGTCATTCATATGGGAAAGTGTCCACAACAAGAAGAAAGTCTGTGTGTATCAAAAGAGGATGGGAAAAAATGTTTGTGATAAAAAAGAGATTTATAAAATGTTGAAAAACATAATAAAGATTACAAAAATATTTTTATTTTATTTTTTAGACATTATTCTTTTTGCCATACAGGAATGGGATACATAGGTGATACATAAGGTAGTCAATCTGCAAACCTACTTAAGGCTTATATATAAATGTCTGTGCAAATTCTGAATATTCCCATTAGAGCTTTTTCACAAATTTCTCCATAAATAATAATGTATAGGTCAAGCACATTTAATGAATTTGTGTAAAAGCGGAATGCAAAGCCTGGGCAAAACCATCTTCCACTACAAAACAAATTGCCTCTTTTAGTGCATTGAAAGGTGATAATTCAAATAAAGACTTAGGATTCATGAACAATTTGCATACTCTCCCCTCTATCTTCATGTTTTTGTCAGCAACTTACAATATTTTATTTTCATTTACTTTTTTTTTTCAAGAACTGTGATACTGTAAGAGATAATTTTTCCTAGATACAAAAAGAACCACAGCTATGTCAGAAATGTTTTGACTGTATCTTATATCCTTTTTATTTCAGATTTGATTCTTTTTTATTCCAGATTTGATATTTTTCAAGTTAAATTGCATAGATTTCATGGTTTATATAATGCAGAACAGAATGACAATTTCATGAGACAACCCCTAGCCAGCATCAACTTGAGCATTTGCATCATGCTGTGATATGCCATAAGGAATAGTAAACTCAGCTCCCAAAAGCAGGAGAGTCATTTGGAGGGTGACGCTGTGCCTGGACTAATCAGCTCTATTTCTCAAAATGCTTAATTAAAATAGACATCTTCCAAAAATTATAGATACACTGCTACATATGTGGAGGTGATATTTCTATAACATACTCCACTGTACGGTGTAAGCATGATCTTCGTTTAATGTAAGACTTGCGCAGCATTTGTGTGTGCCTAAAACTTATTCACCTGCGGTGTCAGCTTCAGACTTACGGCAATTTGTAGCCTTAAATTGTCCATTGGGACTGAAGTACATATTCAAAAGTTGTTTCAGTTTTATCGATTGGAGTTATATCACTACTGATGTAGCAGGGATCTGAAAAGACTGCGATCCTGCATTCAGAATCCTCAATCAGGTGTTTTCAAAATGTGTCTGACTCTCTAGCAGCAGTGGACACTTTCCCAAATACGATGAAATTCACATAGCTGCATACGGTACATAGAAATGGTCTGCTATTTACTAGAATGGCCTTAAATTACCTCTGATTCTTCCTCAATGTGACCTACTCATTTGTACAGCACAGTCAACAATCGTGGCATAATACAGTACATGAAATTATTATACTTGAAGCTTTCCAAAGGAAATGTGATATTTTATGAAAAGTCTCATCCAAAGCAAGGTAGGAATCAGAAACATACGAGTGTACGTACACCAGTGACATCTTAAAGGCAGAGAAGGCTAGAGCACAGCAAATGATACTGGTTATTTTACTTTTCTTAAAAAAAAAGTGTAAAGAAAACCAAGCTATCTTCTAAATTAGCATAACACCAGTTTCACCATGAAATAAAAAAGCAAACAATTTGTTTTGGTCCAGGCAGGTCTTCCTGAAAATTTTGGTTTTCATAGAAAAACTCTAAACCTTTTTTTTTCCTAGGATTTCCATTTTTTTTTTTTAGTTTGTTTCTTGCTGAAACTAAGCTATCCCTTGGCAATTTTAAATGATCTCAGCAACATTTTCTTTCCCTTTTGTTTTAAATTGGAAAGTCTGTTAGATCTTGAGCATTCACCTTGCACTAGACCAGTTTATTTAGATCCTGATGGTTTATTTTGCTCTTAAGGACATAGACGAGGAACACACCAACAGTCTTTGAATGGAGCTTCTTTTTTGTATTTAATATGGCTCTTCTATCCAACAATTCAAGCCCACCAGCCTTTGCCTTATCTACCACACACACATAAAGAACAAATATTACTCCAAACATAACATCAAGTCCAGAGGTGGGCAACAAATTTGATTAGAGGAATGGAGCTTCTTTCCTGTGAAGAAAGGCTGAGATAATTGGGTATGTTCAGCCTGGAGAAGACTTTGGAGTGACCTAGTTATGGCCTTTCAGTACCTGCAGGGAGCCTGCAGGAGAGTGCAGAGGGACTTTTTGCAAGGGCATGTAGTGACAGGACAAGGATGAATGGGTTCAAACTGAGGGTAGGATTAATTTAGATACTAGGAGAAAACCTCTTTATTGCGAGAGTGGTGAGGCACTGGAACAGGTTGCCCAGAAAAGTTGTGGGTGCACCATCCCTGGATGTGTCTAAGGCCAGGTTGGATGGAGCTCTGAACAATCTCGTTTAGTGAAAGGTGCCCTGTCCATGGAAGGGGGCTGGAACCAGATGATTTTCAAGGTCCCTTCTGACCTAGGACATTCTATGCTTCTATGACAATCAAAGTAATATTTATAATAAATACTGTGCACTTAATCCTAAAGTTCTCAGAGAATGGGTGATGCATAATCCAATTACTTTCCAAACTCACATAATAATCTATTCTCTCAAGCACAAATTCACAAGAACTCCAACTTATATAAATATAAAAACCAGTTTATTTACCTCTATGTTTTACACAGTATGACTCTCTTTAGAAACGTTTCACCACTTTATGTAAGTCTTGAGCCACTTTCAGATCATCCACAGATTTCCTGCATCTGCATTGTCATGCAAATAAACCTCCTATATTTAGCATCATAACCCCTTTTTTAAAATGTAGGCATTTTTCCACTGTCCAAACTATCTTTTGTTATTCATTATTCATTATTATTTCTCTATTGTTCTGTTACTTAAACTATTCCTTCCAAAGTAACAAATACAGTACAAAAGATCAAAATTTAAGTGATTGGTGACCTAGAATACATTCTAAAACATTCTTAGATCTTTCACTTGACCTTAGAAGAGACAAAAATCATTCATATATTTAGTGGAATTTAATAGCCATCAGACTTACAAGCCTGATTCCCAATGTAAATTTAACCTATACTAAGTCAATGGAACAGCTGGAAATAAATAGGTTGTTACAAGTTAAACTCCAGTGACTTGTCCCTGTTGTATTCTGTCACAAGAAAAAAAAAAAACAAAAAACCTTAAGCCAGACTTAAAATATTTTTTTCTGCTCTACTGTTTAGTTACATGGAAGAAATTCAAGTTTTGGAAACGTGGAATATAGAGCTGAAAATTGTCTTTACCTGAATTTATTTTTGGGGTGACATTTATAGTATAATGCTAGCAAGTGTGAAATGACTTTCTCGTTTGAGATTTATATTTATGTATGAACCTGTGATAGCACAAATTACTGAACAGAAAATAATTCCACTTATTCTTATTTTCAAGTTTTCATTAACTCCAAAATAAAAGGAAGACTCAGTAAATGCTTTCAGACTAAAAGTGACATTGTCTAGTTCTATGGTTGCTATTCTAATTGCTTAACTTTATTTTGTAATTTAATTGTACCATATTTATCTTGGTTACACTGTTTTTCCATTTTGACTATGCCTTTTTCAGCTTTTGTGAATGAGGATCATGATCTCTTTTGAACTAATGCAGACACAAGTGTCAGTGATGCATACATATATTAAATGTTTTGCTAATTTTTTTGTTTAGTTTCATTCAGTAGTACAACATAATTGCAACTTTCTGTTGTGGAATTATTTATATATAGCAATAAGTCAGTACTACAGCTTTTATACTTAATTTTTATTGCTTCTAGGTGATTATGAATTTTAAGAATTCATTAAGAATTTCTTTATCTTTTCTAAAATGTAATATTTGTGTTCATTCTCTATAAAAGTGTTTTTATAAAAAGCATGAAGGAGATTAGGGAATTTCAAGGGCACAAACAAGTTACAAAATAACCATGAAAGCTAGTTTTAAACATGCATGGCTGTCACAATGCATTAGGGGAATGATGTTCCTTTTAAATTCTTCTCAGGCTGAACAGAGACACGGGACCATGTGCCTGGGACGTCTTATGTTTTACTGTACATTTGCCATAGCTGTGGCAACCAGCCCACTCTTTCGACTGAAGAGGTGTTGGTTAACAAGCCCTTAAATTCTCAATAGATTTCCACAAGAATGATGGCTGACAAGCCCTAAATTTTATGCAGTACACTTCAATAAGTTCTCAAGTCCCACAAAAAACTGCTCAAGAGGTGCTGGCCAACATGCCACAACACAGTTTCACAAGCTCCCCCGTCCCATAAGAAACCCCAGCAAGGAGTATGAGGTAGAATGCAATAGCTGCCTTTTTCCTAGGCAGTGCAAAGAAGAAAACAAAGAATAACACCAGCCCTTAGGTCCTGCCTTGGTCCTGCCAGGTGGATTATCTGGTGCTGAGGTTGTGGGTTCCCTATCCACTTCCTTTTATAGTAAACCTGATGCATGCTTCTTACGTAAACTAGATTTTTTGTGCTGTTTTGTTCATGCATGCACAGCCAGCCCTTCTCCAGGGAGTATCAAGAGGAGCAGGAATTGGTGAAGAACAGCTTTACCCCACCTCTGCAGGACCCTCTCCTCAAATCACACCTTTCCTGTAGCAATACTCAGAACATTTGAGACAAAACATGCTTACCTCTAGCCCTCTACAATGGCCTAGCAGCATAATGTATTTTCTCATCTGTTATAATCTGGTAACATCTGAAACAGAAGGCTAGAAGACCTATGAACTTCCCATGGATTATTTGTAAAAGATAAATTAGGTCTTGTGCTCCGTAGTGGTTATATTAATGTAAAGCCTTGAATATAAATACATGAAAAAATACTGCAAAAACTTAAATTAATAAAAATTACATTTATGTGACTTTGCTCATTATTTGAAAATACACTTGTAACAAACACACATTTTAGTGAATGCCTTGATTGTGGATAATTCCTTTCTTTAAATGTTACAGATGGTCTTTTTCGGTCACTTTCAGTGACAAAATTTCTTTTCTTCAGAAAAGAAACGCATATTTTTAAGATACCATGAAACTAGGAGCTAGCTTTTAACCTCAATACACAGCTCAAATTAGTGACATGTATTTCACCCCTTATTAAAAACAAACTAAAATAAACAAACAACAACAAACCAAACCAGTTAAAAATATCTGGAAAAGACAAAATATCATTCTGTTAAAAACCAAGCAAATTTCATTGAAATTATGGTTATGATATTTAGGATCAAGACTGTCCAAATGTAAGGAAGGTATATGACCAGATGTGACCAAAGAAACTAAAACGAAGGCTAGAGTTTCTGTATTTATTGATCATCTGGCTGGATTTCAGTATTCATACTTCAGTGTGCAAATGGCAGTATGATGCAGAAAAGTATAAATCCTCCCCTTATTATTCAGTGACAATGTTCCCATGAATATTTTTTTCATTAATTGCCAAATCATATGTAGTTATTGTCTCAGGAAGCCTACTTTCAGGGTTCAAAGATAACATTTAGTGTGTTCTGAATAGTCACTCTGTACTACAGGCACTCGTGCTGAGTTTATTCTTGGAAAACTTGAGTGAGAGATGAGTTCTTCACCTCACCACCTCTACAGTAACACGGTCCTAAAAACTGTGCTGAGGCAGTTTAAAACGGCAATATTTTTGTAGTTTATTTCCTTAAGTGTCAAGACATTAGCCAAACTTAGAAAAATTGTAACAATTTATCATACCAAGATCATAAAGATGTTAATAAATATAAGGTTTGTGCAAATCGTGTATTCTACCTATCTAATAAATTTTTCCTCTGGTCATACAAACAGATTATTTAATCAAATATATTAATTCTTAAAATAGTTCATTGTATATTTACCAGTAGTAAGTTTTGGCCTGCAACTTGCTTTCAGAGTGGATTTCCTGCAAGAATCTAAAATCCATAATTGAAAGGTTATTGAGTAGCTTATATTGAGAAATAGGCTATAAAGCATGTTTCTGCTTTCTGATGAGTGAAATGTTTTAAAAACTGAATTTTCAATTGTTAAGTCAAAGCTCATTTTCTGCCCATATTCTTAAATATTTTCAATTTCAGTACTCCGTTGATTACACACAAAGCTCTAAGGATGTTTCAGGGTGCACACAGCCAACTTTAAGGGCAGCAGGATTTTTCTTTTTCACCTTCTCCACATTTGCAAAGGTCTTATGCTGGAGAAAGAAGAAAGAATTTATTGCTAGAAATAGAATTCCCAGAGGCAGAGATATGTTCTCTAGCAAGAGAAAGAGGAAACTGTAGTTTGGAAATCTTTTTTTTTTGTGATGTATTTGAGAATGCAAAGAGATTCTGCTCCAAATGAATGTCAAAGATTATTTAAAGTGTTTTAAAGAATAATCTATTAAAAGAACTGATCTGCACTCCCTTGACTGCTTGATTTACATCTACTGCAAAAAGTCAATAACCAGGAGAGAGAGGAGAAAACTTTGTTTGACTCAGTCATATCTGAAGTGAACTCCTATATTTAAGTTCATTACAGGATCACAGCATGGGTCAGGTTGGAAGGGACCACAGTGGGTCATCTGGTCCAACCTCCCTGCTCAAGCAGGGTCATCTTAGCACAAATCGCACAGAATTGCATCCAGACAGTTCTTGAATATCTCCAGTGAAGGAGATTCCACAACCTGCCTGGGCAATCAGGTCCTGAGTGTAGTCAAATACCCTGTTGCTGCTGTCATATATGGGAGGGGGCCAGGCACTTTTTATGATATTGAAAGCTTTAATTACAAAGCCTGTGGCTCTTGCGTAAGTGCAGGACAGACCCATGACACATCAGTTTTTCTCCCTCTTCCTCCTGTCTGAGCCAGTTATCCAACCTGATAACCTATCATGAGCAGCCTATCATGCCTGAGTTTTAATTCCTTACTCATGGAATTCCTTTTACTGCATATATCATGGTTTTAGGCCTCATACCTACAGTACCATCCCATTGGCACCTTCTTATATCTCTTTCAGTGATCTCAATTGTCTATGAAATCTCACCCTGCAGTCATCTATTTTAGGAAACAGTTTTGGTTTTCTGCTGTTTTGGCACATCACTATAGGAGAAAAAGATTGTATTTTGGCAAATAAAGTTGGGGGGAAGAGGTAAAAAAAAGGGCTGTCTTTTTCTTCAGCTTTTAAAGAATCAGCTGAAGCAGAAACTTGAGTTTAATTCTGTTTTGGAGAGGTAGTCTGTCTTTTTTGGGTTAGTATTTCAAGCTATGCTCTTATGAACACCTTACACAGGGTGCTGGGCATTTCTTGTTTGCTTGTGTTTTGCCGTTAGGTCAATGAGCCCAACTGTGCTTTACCAGGCACATTGCACGTATGTGGCTCAATACCGTTTTGGGAGAATCTGGAAGAGCTCGAAGGGTCTCTTAGACTGTAGAATGAATATGACATTATGCGAGTCTTGCAATATACAGGTCTGAAGGTAAAAATAAATGGAGCAGTACCATTACATAGAGTTCACAGAACTGTGCAAGTCTTCATTTCTTTGAACAGAGAGCACCGATAACCTACCTTCAGATATGTGTTCTGCAAAAAACGGCATGGCACATCTAATTCCCTTCCATACATTCACATGTTCATTTATTTGTAACTTCTGTAAATACATTCTTATTCATTGAGCTGCTTTCTGAATATCAACTATAACCTCACTGCCTCATTATCTCCAGTATTTCAGTGTTGAGGTCAGAGGTGACGGATATTCCCAGCCAAAATATTGTAAAGGTCAGGCCTCATGGCTGAGAAACTAAAAAAGTTATCTTAAATAATCCAGTCAGAACATAACATCTAAAAAGAACTCAAAATTCACTGAAGAACCTGTAACCGTTCCCTTAATCAAGTCATATAACTGCTATTTTGCATCAGTTCATACTGCTTTAATGAAGACTCAGCCTTCATTTCCATTGAAAGTACTGTATTCAAACACTTTGTTTTGTTTTTCTAATTACTTCAGCTTCCTTTTTTATAGTTGTCACACGTATCATTAATACAAATTGCAGGGCTGCTCTCTTTTGATTTTAAAGATACAGAGGGAAACAAAGAGTTACCATGCTTCTGTTACTTCTATGCTGAATTCTAGCTAAAAATTGCTATTTTAAAATATTAATATTTTTAATCTGTTAAGTTTTAGTGACCTTCTGTATAGCATCACGAAAACAAAAATACTGGATATCTGTTAATGAAATTCTCCTATGCAACTGCTTAGTTTGTGGTGCCTCTGTTATTTGATTTTCTTCATCCATAATTCTATTTTTTTTTTAATATATCAGGGTAATGTTTTCATCTTAATTAGCCCTTTTAGGTGATATTTACATGTTTTAAAATCACTAAAAATTAATAAGAAAACTCAAACTACTAAAATCAGGTATTTGCAAAGGGTGAAGACTGGCCTAATGCAGGTAGCCTGGACAAGTTCCTGTATCCTATTTTACACACTTTCAAATCAGGCAATCATTAATTAGTTCTGAAACAAAATTCGGCTTGTGGCTGCATATGGGGTCTTAAATAAACTGTCTGTAGGCTGAGAAGCAATTACATTTCTTCTGTCAAATTCCGATTGTCCACCAGATGCATTAAGTATCTTTCAGTAGCTCCTAATTTTTTTATCAGGAACCATAGACAGTCTGCATTAAGCAAGTGAGAACATGATGAACAGAAATATCCATATCTTATTTTCCAACAGACCTTGTCTTAAACTTTCTACAACTGGGGAAAAAAAACCACAAAAACCAAAAAAACCCCAAAGATTTAAGATATGTTAACATACCTTCAACCATTTCATTTAAGTCAAATTAATGTTAACATATTTGAAACATTTCATTGTATTAGTCATGCTTATACTTGAAAATGTAGGCTTCTAAATTTCAGGTTATCAAAAACCAAGTATATGTGACAAATCCAAATATGAAACAAATGTTTTGAAAGGCAATTGTTCACTTGGACTACATCACACAACAAGGCAGAGCTACTGGTGTAAATACAATTTAGCTGCAATGCATGTTTTGTTTGGATCACAGTATTTAGTAAGCACATCTTTTCACATTTGTTTGGTTACAAAACATCAGCATGGTAGAGGACATGCAATTCTACGAATAGGGAATATGCATTATATGGGTTTGACTGACCAAGATAATCTTAGAGACATTTGTCAGAATAACTGGGCTCAGAGGTAGAAGTCACTTTCCTTAATTAATTTGCATTTTCTTTAAAACATAAATATTCTTTTTTATAATTAGTTTTTAAACAATATCCAAAAAGAATTATTTTTTTTCTTTAGTAAACAAGCAGAGACTGTCTCATACCTCTTTATTGCTTCCAGGAAGTTTTTCTTTAATCACTGCTAGCATTTTATGTATTTATCAATTATACAGATTTTTCTCTATACTTTCCTGCATGTAAAGGTGGGAAAATATGTATGACATGAAAGCGTAGTTTTAAAACTGAATTTAAGGTCCATTTGCTATGGAATTTGGCTATTATTTACAGAAGCTGTCAGTCTGAATGTAATTGGAAAAATCTCTCCACAGAAACACAATAATTCAGCATGTGGTTAAGTTACACATTTAATATAATTTTTGCAAGTTTTAGCTTAAAAGAAGATATATACAGTAGGTGAAAAACATTCAAAGTATAGCTCAACAAGGAATTTTTTTCTGTATTTTTCCTTACAGTAGATGGTGTTCTTCTCTGTTGACAGAATATTAGCATTTGTCTGAAAATATTCCATATTTCATGGAAAATATATCAAATGTGAAAATTAATGTACTTCCATTTGACAGGTATATTGCAATTTTTCAGGGGAAGAGCTCAATAAAAAAAGGAAGAAAGTGTTTATTCCCCATTAAATAGGAAACAGGACAGCTTAAGAGATCAGGAAAACTGCCTAAGACATGGCAATTTGAGAATTATTTAGGGAACTTCTTTTGCAGCAATCATGAAACAGCAAGTGCAATGTCATCTTTGCAACATCAAGAATAAATACAGAAAAAACAAGAAAAAAATTTTTAAAAGCATCTCTTCCCCTTAATAGGTGTTTGGTATATTATGTTGAGAGATGTATAGAGATTTGGCAGAACATCTGAAACAAATAGTATTTGCCTGTGAGTATCACAGTAATCACAATCTGCCCTATAGTGATTTACATTACATAGCATCAAAAGACAGGTTGGGCAAACATGGGAGAGGAAACCCATCCAAGAATTTCAAGTAGGAAGAAAATACCTCTGTCTCAAAAAGTATTTCTGCCCCAAATATTTAGGGAGGAGGAAGTACCCTAGGAAATTATTGTGTGCCACTGCTCCTTATTAGACATTTGCTTTTGGCTATTGCTAGAGTCATCATAAATGTACCTTTCTCTAGATTAACCTTTCACCTGACATTGCACAGCTTTTCTTCTGTTTTTACTTTCCTCATTATTCATGCTATGTTTGCTGAAAAGGTGAGAAAAAATATAGTCTGTACTTAAACAAAAGCTTTAGGTAGAAGAAAAAGCAAACGTGAAAAGGCAAGAGAAAAGAGCTAAATCTCTGCTCAGGCTCTCAAGGAGTAAGACAGAATATGAGGATGTTTTACGCTTTATTCCATACTAATATGAAATCAAATGTGCCTTTCAATTACTTTTGGAATAATTTAGATAAAAATACGAGGAAAAACATATTTTCATCCAGAAAGAAAATAAAAGCAAACTAAAACGTAGCTTTAAGAGAGAGGAATATTTTTTTCTCTCTGTTTTTTCTATAAATACTATTTTTTCCTTGTAACACAGAGCAAGAATTCATATTGCACACGGTCAAAATTTTTTCCTTAAGAAATACACCGTATCTCAGCAACAGCACATGTACTGTGGATTGTTATAGCCACTTTCTCTCCTTTCCCCTTATTTTTTTCTCTTAGAGTAAATAAGCTTTTAGGATATCATGAAGTGCTCCTTTTGACATTTTTGTAGCTCTTTTGTTTCCATTTTCATCCCAGGAGATTTCGAGGTTCTTAATAGAAAAATTGGCATTTTTAACGTGAAAAGATAATTTTATTTCCATAAAGGTGTTCCATCGAGTATATCAACAAGTCAGTTATTTTACAATGGTGAGAGTACCACAGCCAAATAATTTATATACATTAAAAATCAGTTTTAAAACTGATTCTTCAATTATTTTATAAGTTATTTCAGAAATTATGGCTTTCAATGTCTTCATGAATATATCAAGTGTGAAGAGGCAAATACTAAGTAGCAAAGTAGCCATATGCTTTTACAAAAATATTTAGATTTTGGCATCTCTAAAAACATTTGAAAATTAAGAAAGACCTTTCTTTTACCCACAAGAATTGATAGGTTTTCCCTTTAAAACTATGTTTCTCAGATTTATTCAGGGGTGGATTTATATGCTACCCTAGATATTTTAGTGACTTTTTTTCTCAATCTCTGTTTCCACATTTCCTGCAATAGCTTCTCAAAATGAATTGAAGTTAGAATACAAAAGCCAGAATAATCTGGTCTATTACCAGTTTTAATATTTAAACTTTTATGGACAAAATTTTTAAAAGAAAAATCACTTTAATTTTCACAGTTTTTTACTCATTTGAATGGACTTCCACTGACATTTGTAATGTTTAGAATAGCTGAAAGAAAAGATGAAAGACATGAATAATGCAAACATAGTAAAAACAAAACTTGAAAATATAGATTTATTTAAGAAAATACATAATACACCAATAAACATAAAATTACAGAATTATTTAGTATTTATATATTTCTATACAAGCGTACAAATATTAAAACATCATCATCGCTTTGCTACTTTTCTATGTGTCTGTTAAAAAAAATAACTATATATCACATTGTTTTGGTCTGGAGAATGACGTGCAACAAGCATTGCCAACTCAGGGCAAGATAAGCTGTTTGGCAAAATTTATATTTTGTTCTTATTTTATTTTTATTCTCATAGCAATCTGAGTAATAAACAAGAAGCATATTCCCTAAAGAAGGACGTAGAAGATCCTATGACAGAAACTGACAAATATAAATCAGCCATCAACATTATAGATAATAGGCATAGTGTAGTGCAGCATAGTAATACATACAGTGCAGTAGGGTGCATTACTGTGCAGTATTGCATTGACTTCTATTTCATATATAATATCTCATAAAGTAATAGGGATTTCAAACACAATAAAAAAATCACAGGATTTTTTTTGAGTTTTCTGCTCATCCCCATTAAAAAAGTTGAAACTGGATAGGAGTGCCAAGGCATTTTAAAGCCGCTATGTCTAAATTAATAGGAACAAATTCCATCTACTTTGAGGTGAACCTAATTTGCACTAATGGATAGCAAAAAAATGATAGGCAAGCTTTATATTTTTAAAAGCATAAAATAAAATATAATTTCTCTGAAACTGAAATCTGTGGAGTCAAATGTGACGTTAGCTGTCTCTTCAAAAGAAATGACTTGAAACATCAGATATCATTACAAAGTGCCATCATTTTTTTTTAAAGTACTAATTTTTTTGTGTTTAAAAATACAGAGCTCCAGGAGACAAAGAATGATGAGCTGTTAACTGTAACTATGTTCCATATTTTTCACCAGAGATATAATTAAATATCAGCAGGTTTCCAGCATAAATAGAAAACACTTTTATTTAGTTGACTCAAAGACATTTTCTTTCCCTCCTTAAGGTCATCATATTGATTCTGGCAAAATACTGCAAATATTAAATCCTCCAGTCAATAAGCTTAATACTGACCTAAAAAAGTCAATATATGCTTACTAGTTGCAAAATAGTAACAGAACGTAGCTTGGTATACTCTGTTCTCTATAATACTCTGTGCTTAAAATAGGAACAGGGGTTTTATGTTTTTAAAGAGTGGAAATGTTCTTTCCTGGGAAAAAAAATAGTGGTAACATTTTTTAAACCATTGAAATTTTCAACATCCTCTGTTGCTGAGCATAGTTCCGGAAGCGTTGACAATAAAATGAAGTGAACAACAGCTTTACAATCAAGTTGGATGTTTAAAAAAAAGCCTCTTTTAAAGAAGTGGTCACAGAAAAAATTTACAAAAACATAATATGCCAGAATTAAGCACAAAAAAACCACTCAAGTCCTAAACAAAAAACTTTAATCTTATTGAAGATATAAACCTCATGCTGAGGCTAATATATATGGTAATTAACACAAATTAAAGTATGCATTTGTCAATACACAAGTGTCAGCAATCTAGTGTTATTAACAGCAACAATATTAATTAATATATACCTTGGGCTGTATGTTCTCAGAGAGACCTGTGTTACAGAACTGCAGAATGGCTGAGGTAGGAAGATTCCTGTGGGGATCTTCCAGTCCAACCATCCTGTTTAAAGCAAGAAAATCTAGAACAAGTTCCTCCAGATCATGTCATCAGGCTTTAAATATCTCTGAGAATGAAGCCTCAACATGTTGCTTTGGGCAGTTTTTTAGCATGTTTGATCAACCTCACAGTAAAAAAGATTTTTTTTTTAAATTTTGTTTGAATTGTGATTTGGATTTTGATTTGTTCTGGTTGTTTATTTTTGAAATATTTAAATGGAAATTCCTGTATTTCAATAGAATTTTTTAAAAAAGCAAACCTAGACAACCAACACCTGCGCCCATTTCTTCTTTCTCTGTCACTGGCTCACACTGTGAAGAGAGTCTATCTTCCTCGCACCTTTCAATCAAATATCTATATATTTTTATAGGATATCTCTGATTTCCTTTTCTCCTGGCTGAACAGTCCCAACTCTTTTAGCATTTCCTCATATTTCAGATGCTTCAGTCCCTTAAAAGTTTCTGTGGATTGTGGTCTCTTGCTGCACCACATATCCGTTTGACTCTCGTACTGAGCAGCCCAGAAATGGACTGAGCACTCCAGATATATTTTACTGGTGCAGATTAGAGGAGAAGGATCACCTCTGTCCACCATCTTCCTGATGCTGCTGTAGGCTGGTGGGTTTCTTTATTTTTTGCCACAAGATTACACTGTTCTTGGTTTTTTATAATTAAAAATTACACTAGGATCAATTTGAACTGTGAATGCTGAAATTAGATGCCATTTTAAATCTATATATAAAATCACTAATGCAAATATTTTTTATGGTATTCATCAGCATTTATATTAAAAGTTATTTATCTTTTAAAAGGAGTTATGGTTTGGACTTTGTTTTGTTTGGTTGTTAGAGATATAGAATTTACTGCATCCTTGGAATTAACAGAGATTCTAAGTGCCAGAGCTGAGCTTTTCTTTCTCATAGGAAAATAAGATGATCCTCGCTACATAAACATTCTAACCAATTATTTAGTTTTACTTTTGTGGCACTTATTCTGCAAGCAAATAGTGCTTCCACTTCTTTTTTTTCTTCCTTGCTCACAGACTTTGAGGGGTGAATCTAGATCTTCCCATGTAAACGTGGGCAGTTTCAGGAGTATTTCTTTTCTGTTCTGCTTCCAGGGCCCATTACAATATAGAAATATAGAATTCCTAATAAGATACTTCAGTGGTATATCTAGTTCCTTCCCCTACCATAAGGCAATTTCAAAGTGCATATACTTGACAATCCAGATAATTCCTGCAGTACAATACGGTGCTCACAGTTAGCTTCTCATTCCCAGTTTGCTAGCAGGATTTATGTGGTGAGCAGGGTTAGAATGATTGGGGGATCCTAATGACACTTCTGCACTTATGAAAATCTAAGTAAAAAGGAGTTTTGCATTAAGGAGAACTGTCTGTGCTCCTGTTTATTGGCATTGAATAATAAAATCACAATCAAACAGCAGTAACAATCTGGTAGAATGTTATTTTAGAATGTATATGTAGAAATAGGATAATTTCTTTTCCTTTTTCAGGTTGTTACACTACTATCATACTTATTTTCTTTATTAAATTTGGCCTTTTTCCATTGCTGGCTCGTACTCCTTGACAGTATAAGGGTTCCCAGAAACCTTGATCTGTTAACAGAAAACATCATCAGCTGCTTACTGAGCTTATAGAGCTCACATTTCAGTTTTTAAGTATGGCATGCTTGCTGCAAAAAGCTCTCAAGACTGCTATAGATGACGATGTAATTATTTGCCATAGAAGTCATAGTAATGACTTCATTTTTCCTTGTCTTTTTACTTCTCTGGTCCTGTTTCACACAAAGAACTGTGACCCTTGGTATTCATTATTTCCTTTTCTTTTCTCTGAACATGTAGTATAGAATAAATAAGTATGCTGGTATGTAAGTTATTATAGCATCTTTTCAAGTAAACATAAAAGTGACAAGCAGAAAAGAGAAGTTTTGGAGGCAGGTAGTAAGCTTCTTATAAAATACGTATTTGGAAAAAAATGTTTCTTGTAAATAAGGATTAAAGCATAGTAACAACATTCTTGGTGGAGAAATAGGATAGAGATGAATATAAGCAGAAAATAACATTATATGTAGCAAAGAATGTTAGAATAGGCTGAAGTAGTATTTTTATGAACTTAAGTTTCAAGACATTAATTTACTCTAGGACTGAATATTTTAAAGATAAACTGCAGACTATATTATTCTGAACTTCCTCAGGCACCCTCTAACACTGCTTGTCTCTTGAATTCAATGTGCCTATTCTGTGTGCAATTAAATAGACGTAATCAAAAAATGTGTGGTTTTTTGTTTCTATATATATGTTGCTTAACTTATAGGCATCTACCTTATATAGCATATCCAGGTCTTCTAAAATCACAGTAAAAAATGAAAAATAGTACCTAGCAAAATGTATTTGTTCTATGCAAACATTCTTACTTTTGGAGACTTCAACAACTGTAGCATGATCATAATATTTTCTCATTTTTTGCAGTGCATGAAATAAACATATCATCAATTCATAATAAATTATGGTATGCATGCTAAGGATTTCATTTGACTTTATTCATTGACAAGGAAGAAAACAGACAAGTACTAATGGACAAGAACCAAGAGAAGCCTATGTAGGATAAACTGGAATAATGGGTCACTGAAGTACTGGTCTTAGTTTTCCAGGTGTTACAAAACATTTTTCAAAACAGTTATCATTTGTTTCTTAACTGTCATGAAAAATTTAGCTTGGGTTTAAGTGAATATGAGAAGAAAAAATATGCAATCAAGTTTTTCCTACTTCAGTCAGTCAAGTGTCTTATGTCTTTGTGATATGAAATAAAAGAGACAGACATATAACATCTTAGCTCCCATGCATTTTAAATGTGCAATTTAAATATGGCTTGAAATAACCCTATGATATGTGCTTAGGAGAAAAACCAGGAAGTGACTAAATTCCTACATTTTCAATTCTATCCTAAAAACATGACTTGACCTTCTTCAGCCACAAATGGATCTGTAGTACCTGTGTTTAACCATTCAGCAGTAACAGAACCAGAGGCAATGGGCACAAACTGACACCGGGGAGATTCCCTCTAAATATAAGGAAACACTTTTTTTTTTACTATGAGGGTGACTGAACGCAGTTACAGCTTGCCCATAAAGTGAAACATCCCTGCTTGGAGATATTTGAAGGACGCTTGGGCATGGTGCTGGGTTATCTGCTCCAGGTGTCCCTGCTTGAGCAGGTATACTGGACCAGATGACCTCCAGAGGTCCCTTCCAACATCAGTCATTTTGTGGTTTTGCAATCCTGTGATTCTGTAACTTCAGGAGAGTCGCAGGAGTAAACTTGTTCTTCTTGGTGATCAGAATTGACGCTATGATCTGGATATTTTAATTCTAAAAAAATTAAAGTACTTATGTGCTTTTCAGTTGTAAGAATATTTCTGCATCAGAATGCACATGCAAATTACTGTAGGACATGTTAACAGTACAAAAGTACCATGCAGGAGCTGTTCTGTGCTACTTGCCTGTGCTATTTTATGATAAATTTGAGATAGCTTATTGTTTCACTGAGCAATCTAACTTGAATTTGTCCTAGACTTAGCCTAGGTTTACAGGCAGGCAAAGGGGCTGAAAGGAATTAACTTGTTAGGCTAGACAACTTGATTGCTTGTCTCTAACCAGTTTGTGGGTCTTAAAAGGACTTTCTGAAAAACTAAGTCAGGAACATGAATAATACATTTATTCAGACAGAGCTGGCTAAGACTGTTTGCAAAGCATTTTGTAATACATATAGACTTACATTTTTATCCCATAAATGTATATATACTCCAAGGGAACATTAAAATAAGAGACAATCCCACTGAAGAGTTAGATCATCTGAAGATAAAAGCTAAAACCCACAGAGGCACACAGGTGCCTGAAGGCATGACTGCACATAAGCAGAGAGTCAGCTGGCCAAATGTACAAGTAGCTTTGGTATTGAGGTTCCGTTTGCATATTTGCATAGCAATATGTTAAAGTTCATCTGTCCTTATGAGCAGAGTCCACAGAAGTAAAACTTGGCAATACTGGAATATGCTATGTCTATATTTTTCTGGAGACATTTGGACCTGCTATGAAAGGTATGTCATGGGATGAGAAAGATCAAAATAAAGGAATTTTACTGTTCCAGATATATTTGTGCTGTATTAGCTTATAGTAGTAATTGAAAAATCAAAGGGAAATCCAGAACAGATTATTAAATTTAGAATATTCTTCTCATGCATGATAAAAAACGGTAGAGGAGCTAGACTACATTGGTGGAAACATTTTAGCAAAATCTGATAGAATTTCTGAAAAATAGTACGTCTTTGGCAAATATTTTTAAAATATCATTAAGACAAAGCTCTCAGAGATTCCAACAGTGGTTGTACTTTAACTAAAATATATTAGGGTTGGAATTTTCAAAAGAGAAAAAAATAATCTAATTCCCAATTTAATTTAATATCCCAATTCCAAGGCACTTTCAGCAAGTATTTGATATTTACCTCTAGGGAGATTTTCAAGAAATTCCAAGTTAATTGTTATGGTTTGATTCTAGCCTCATATATTGATTTAAAAGACTCATATAGAAATCTTATAGGATTCAGGAGGTGTTACGTGTTCATATTCAGGAGGCCTTATATGTTCACATTGGTATCTGCAAAATAAAAGTTCAGATAATACTCCCCAATTTCTGGGATGATAATAAAGATTAATTTCAAATTAGCAGTATAATTACATAGTATATGAAATCAGATTATTTTTATTTGGAGAAATAAATATAACTTCTCTGATCTGTTAATATTTGTTCAACAGTGATTTCAACATGCAAAAATTAGAGTACCCTGGCCACTTTTACAAATGTTACTTGTGAAGATCTTATGACATAAACAAGAACCGTTGAGTAGCAAGTCTCAGGCTAGGTACAGGGTTACCACTTCTGTTAGTGACTACTAGTGATTCTCTTACTGCGATTGCTTTAATTTAGTTTTCCTTATTATTATTATTATTGCTTTAGGTCACTTTTTTTTTGCAGTACTTTGATTTTCTGACAGGACTTCAAGGTAAGATGCATAATTTGCCTGAAATGGCACTAAGAAAGAAGAATATCTGACAAATAAAGAGTTTTCACAGGATATTCGTATATCATCACTGAAGAATCCCCTATGTGTACTTGGAAGTACATATGATCAAACATTATACTTGCCTATGCTAGAGATTTTTGGAGTAGGCAACCAGGTTTTAAGTATTCTTCATAACACTGAAAATACTACACAATTAAAGGTGAAAGTCTTCTTTCAGTGATCCCTTGTGGGGTCTTAGACACGTGTTCGCATATTCTAGCTGTCTACACAGTGGAGAGCTTTACATTATTGACCCAAATTTGGCCATCATACTTCAAAGTCTTCAATCTTTTTATTCAGCAAGAAACTCTTTTATACACTATCACAAAGCAAACAAACAAACAAACAAAAACCCAAACAAGAACAGTGAGAGAATAAAAGGAAAGTAGAATTACTGAGGCTTAACTTCATGGAGAATGGCATAGAAAATGGGTTCGTTCTGACTTTCTATCAGGAACAATTAATCTACCAGACCTACAGCTAATCTGCAAGGATACAACAGGAATAGTGTAACTAAGTGATGAACTGGATGTTTCAAAAATTATATTCAGTCTAATAGCAGGGAGCAAATTATTCTTCCTTGCTCAAATGCAAAAGTAAAAGGTATGGGCATGTTAAAAGAACAGAGGAGATCTGAGACATGGAACAAAGATTATCTCAGAGCTTATCAAGAGGTGAAACTGATTTTATTGTGTTATTTAATTCAAGAAGTGTGAAAAAGAATTATATGTGTATTTTTTCCAGATTAACTGCACCAGTAAATCATATTAGAAATTTGAAGATAAGCAAATAAAGCTAGTGCTGAATGAATTGAAGGCTTGTCTGAGACACTGAATGCAAGCTAATTTATTTTTATCTTCCTCTGACAACTGATATGTCTTCAGATTGGAGAGAAGGAAGGAGAATATTTTGCTGCTTTACTTTTAGAAGGGCTGCTATGATATATTTTGTCTTTATTTACAGTCATGATTAATGGTTTTCAGGTTCACGATACACCTGCATATCACAACTCTGAAAGAATAAGCAGTAAATAAAAGCTTCCATCCAAGGTACAAGTAATACTAGGGTGCCCTCATCTACTTGTATGGTGAAACAACCATGATAACTCACTCTTTCAGTGGGTATTCAAATGGTTGTTACCTATCTTTTGACTATGTAGAAAAACTACGCACTCTTCAATTCTAAAAATAAAAACAAACAAACAAAAGAACAATGCCAATCGCTAATCTGATTCTTATATCTGATTTTTCTCTAGACTCTTTATTGTCTGGAAACAGTATATATGAAATACTGTATCAGAGAGTAACAAGGTTTACACAGAAAAACACAGTGTCGAGCCAACGGATTTTCTTTTCTGGAAGTTAAGTCATATAAGAGAGAATTTTAGATGCTCCATTGATAATAAGCAAAATCAAGAGCATATTTTAGCTTTCCTAACCCAGAACACAGCATCTCACACCTTATTTTCTGGTATGGCCATGAAGAAAACAAATGGGAAAACCTTTTCAGCTGGGCACACTGTTATCTAGCAAACTACTGAATCTGATAAACGTCTATGTCATTTTCTGTTATTTTTCACAAGAATCGAAAGATTTCATTCATTTCCAGACATTTAGTTACTTACCTGGATTTGGAATCCAAGTTAAAAAAAGTAATGGTCAGATTTTCCTGACTACTTTTTGGTTTTTTTGGGTGGGGGGGATTTTTTACTCAATATCACACAAGTATTAAAGATTTTTAAAGATTACTGTATGCATCAGAATTAAAACCAATTAGCCTGTAAGTGGAACATTCACAAATAGATGAGATTAACATCTAGGCTCAGGTTTTGTTTAGGTTTATGGTTGGCCTTAATCACAGCTTATTGTCTATTATAGAACAATTTATTTTCTGTTTGTATGTCTGGTGCTGTCTTTTTTAGATATTCACTGGGCAAGAAACATGGGTCTGAGATTTAAAGGGCTAGAAATACTTTATGGGCTGTACAGTCACAGTCACAGTAAACGTCACTATTTCTACAATGGGGAACTGCTGTCAAAGAGAAAGCCAGAGATTTTCCCAAATTCTCCCCTCATACTGATGAAATCATAGTATTTAGTTTACATTAGCTGGGAATTCCTCTATGTATTTAGACAATGAACAGAGAAATTCTGGCCAAGGTAGTAAGTTAAATCCAGTATTGCTTAATATTAATTTTCTATGCTGATGAAGTAGATGCAAAGGAACTACCTCCAACCACAAATTAAGGCTACATTTCATATTATTTTTGGATCCCAGCTCCACTGAGATGACCTACATTCCCAGAAGCTGTGAGAGCATGAATCTGAGGGGAAAATTACCACAGATGTACATATTAAGTCATTGAGATTTGGATGTCTATGGCTAGGTGAAGGTAAATTAGTCACCTAGTTTATAGTTAGGTATTTAAACACCCATTAAAGTTCTAAAGGTGCCAAGACATTTTTCTGTGTTTGATTTGTGGGTATCAAAAATGATAAAACAGTTTAAACATTATGATCTCATTTCAGTAGGAATTAACCACCTAGTTTTCTTAGTGAATCTGTTTCGGCAATGTTTCACAAATAAATCCACTTGCATTGGAAAAAGCCTTTTACTGTAACCTGCAGATTATAAGAATATTACCATGATGCAGATGATAGAAAGTCTTACTTAAAAGTCTAAAATTTTCACAAGACCTAATGGAAAGAATGTGATATATAAAGAGGTGCTGGATCAGACATAATTCAATGAGCTGAATGTGGCCTGTGTTGCCTACCATATGATATTCCTAGTGTCTTGACATTCCTGTATTTTTATAATGATTAAATTAATTTTTGTGTATCAGATTTGAAATTTCTACTGAGTTCTGGTTTGAAAATAAAGAAACGGAGTTAAACTTGATGTATTCAAAACCCACTGAAAGCTGTTAAGTAATAAATATACCTCTACCTTGATAATACACCTGTAAATGTATGATGGAATCTAAACTGGTTTTTACCTGCAACCCAAAAAATGAACAAAAGGTTCTAGTCAGAAGAGAAGGAATGCTTAGAAGAGAAAAATTCTATGTCATCATACTCATCCTGCTGGTTAAAGGCTAGGAAAAGATTAATAGTTATAGTACAAATTAAAATATGGATATAATAATGTAATTTTATTCTACTGTCTTTGTAATTGAAAAGGTGTAATGGGAGAGATGGATGTGGTTTGAAGTGCGCATGTAATAAAGTACCTCAAACTGTGAACACATGGGTAATTAAAAGGAAACTAATCTCATCCAAAATAGTATTGGGCATCGGCTAATCAAATGATAATGTTAATCTTGCTATCCAAGAAAGTAATTTTCTATTCCAGAGATTTTGTAGTTTTATAATGCATCATGTTATGTTTGTTGTCATGGACTTTAATTGGGAAATGCATAATTCAAAGGATTGCATTTAATGTTATTAAAATTATATTTAGATCTTGTACTTAGATTTCCTGGAAAATGTCATGCTTTTTGCATCTTCTATTGTGCTATTTACTTATTGTATTTACAATTTACCATTGTATACACTGTAGAACTTCTGTTATATTTATGTAGAAGCATATGTGAGCATTTTTCACGGTTAATCCTTGTAAAACCAGTTTCTCCTATTGTGAGTAATACTTTCAGCATATACAGTAAATAGGGAAGAATAAAATGCCACAAAATATTTCTTTTTCTTAGAGTTCTCTTTTCTTTTTTATTTGGGCAATCCCCAGGGTCAGGTGTCATTCATCAGAAAAGTAATGAAAATTGGGCTGAATCTAGGAAAGTGACCTATCCCTTCATTTGCAAATGCAATTGTCAATAAGCCTGGTCTGTGTCACTTGTGATGATAAGATGTTAGTCCTTAAGAGTCAGACCACAAAGCCTGGTGTGAAGACTCCTTGAGCTTTTCTTTACAAATATCAAAAAGATAGGAGGGAGGCCTATTGAAGAGAGGCAAGAACTACTGATCTAATCTCTATAATCTTCATAACTTAGTTTCAGAAGCCCATGATGACTGCTGTGTTTGTTTTAAACAAGCTCAGGTGATGAATTTTGTCTTTCGTTCTCTGAATACAACCCACCAAAACATGTATAGTAACATATACATTCTGTCCAATACATATTGTGTAAGAGGAAAAAAAAACCCAAACCAAAACAAAGAATCCCCTAAACAACAACTTCATTTCCCAGCCATACTTCTAATCATACTATAATGTTCAGACAACAAATTATGGAGCTAAGAGAAATAACTTGATGGGAAACCTTTTATACAGCTCTTTCCAACTGCTCCCAAATTCATTAATGCTTAATCCACCTGTCAGTAGAAGTATATGACTTGCCAAGTGTTGTGCTATAGTATTTCACATTAAAATTCTCTTTAATCTTCCAGGATGCTGGAAGATATGTTAAATAAACATCTTTTCTCCTATAGTTGTCTTAGTGGTGATTCCATATAACTTCCAGTTGTAGAACTTTTTATTGAGCATAAAATGAATTGAAGGAAGGCAGCATAATTGGTAGTCACAGAGATGAAAGAAAAATCTTATCAAATGAGTAGTCTGCTGTAGTATCTAGGTAAGATTCACATTAGGAATGAAATAAAAATCCACTGCTGTAAACTGTTTAGATTTTTAATTTTGCTTTAATCAAAGCCATTTTCACACAGTAATTTGATTTGTTTGACATTAATAAGAAACTGCAAATACAAATAATGAAAATGGTTCTTGTTAATAGGTAGGCAGATGGATTTTCTCCATAAATATTTCAAGAGAGAAGTCAATCCATAATATTATTGATTGAACATGAAATAAAAAGTGTCTATTTTTCGCTTGCTGAATGCACAAGGACTGATGTTCTGCTAATAGGAACTGCACATCCAGCAAGAAACAAATTACATCCATGTGGTCTCTTGCTGCGATGACTTCAGATCTCACAGGCTAAGTAGTGTGTCAGGCCAAATCTACATCTTTCGTATAGGAAAATGAAAGATGAAAAGTCAAACAGCTTCAGGTACATATGTTAGTAGTTCAGCAATTGAATTTTTTCCCTCCAGTAAGCTGTGAACGTGAATCTCCTCATGGTTCAAGGAGTCATTCTGCAGCTGGAAATAGCGTGTTCAAAGTCTTTATGTAATACTCATTAAAAAGCCCATGAAAGTTTTAAAGGAAAGTAGTTGTTTTTATCTGTCGTGTTAGACAAATTTCTTATCCAGAAAATTCTTGTTCATTCATTAACTTGTTTTCTGAAAACAGTCTCATACAGGTGTTCAAAGATATGTCAGAAAGAAAAAAAAAGAAAATTAGTATCACAGAATCATTCACTTCTCATCTAGCCAAGCATCCTTTTCATCACAAAGTCAACACTGAAATTTTGGGATTAGTCCAGCTGGATTTTGAAAACCATCAAGCATGGAGACTCTGAAGTCTACCTGGATGACCTTCTCCAATGTTTAATTATACTTGGAATGAATAAACTTCTCTTTGTATCTCCTTCAGCCATAACCAGACAATTTATAACCATTTCTTGTGGTTTAATCCCAGTACACAAGTACCACACAGCTGCTCACTCACTCTCCCACCAAAGGGATTGAGAAGAGAATCAAAAGGGTAAAAGCAGGAAAAATCATTGGTGTAGATAAAGACAATTTAATAGGGAAAGCAAAAGCTGTGCATGTGAACAAAGCAAAGCAAGGAATTCATTTACCACTTCCATGGGCAGGTGGGTGTTCAGCCATCCGCTGGAGAGCAGGGCTCCTTCACACATAACAGTGACTCGGGAAGAAAAGCTATCTCTCCAAATGTCCCCCCCCTTCTTCTTGCCACTTTATATACTGGACATGATATCACATGGTCTAGAATATCCCTTTGGTCGTTTGGGGTCAGCTGTCCTGGCTTTGTTTCCTCCCAACCTCCCATGCACCTCCAACTTCCTTGTCAGTGTGGCAGTGCAAAAACCAAAAAAGACCTTGGATCTGTGTAAGAACTGCCCAGAAATAAGAAAAAAATCACTATATTATCAATCCTGTGTTCAGCACAAATCCAAAGCACAGTCCCACACCAGATTCTGTGAAGAAAATTAATTCTACCCTAGCCAAAACCAGCATGCCACGTGTCTCTTTTCTCTGTCATGTGCATCTGTAAAGAACCTGGCTCACTCCTCTATTTAGACTTTAGGGGGCTTGCTCAGCTGGCCTCTCCAGGATGAACAGCCCAAACTCCTCACAGGCTTCAATCCCTGACTGTTCTGGTGGCCTTTTGCTGAATTTACTGCAGTCTGTCAATGTTTTTCATGCAAGGCCAAAACCTAGATGTTGTATTCTGGATGCAATGTAATGACTACCAAGTAAAGGGTAATAACCACTTTCCAAAATCCAGTGGCTGCTCTGCTGTTAATATTGTCTGTATGCTTTTAGCCTTCAGTATTCATTTCTACTGACTGAATTCCTGCAATAATGTAGAAATGCCTTTTCAAAACCTGCAAAAAATGATTGATTTAATCTGGAGCTCAGTATGTAGGATCTTTGTAATGATGCCATATGTTGACACTGGCTGGATGCCGGGCACCTACCAAAGCTGCTCACTTACTCCCTTCCGCAAACTGGACAGAGGAGATAAAATTTAGATGAAGGGTTATAAGTTGAGATAAGGACCAGGAGAGAGATCACTCATCAACTGCCATCACAGGCAAAACAGGCTCAACTTAGAGATATGCATTGAATTTATCACACTAACAAAATCAGAGCAGGATAATGAGAAGTAAAATAAACCCTTAAACACACCTTCCCCCCCTCTACTACCTACCCCAGTGGTGCAAGGAGACGAGGAATAGGGGTTACGGTCACCTGCTGCTTCACCATGGTCTGCACCACAGGCTGCAGGGGAATCTCAGTCCCAATGTCTGAAACACCTCCTGTCCCTCCTTCCATACTGCCTTTGGTGTCTGGAGAGTTGTTCCTTTCACATGTTCTCACTCCGCTCTTCTCTGGTCATAATTACAACTGTGCAAGAACTTTTTTTTTTCTCTTTCTTCTTAAGTATGTTATCACAGAGGCGTTACCACCATGTCTAATGTGCCCAGCCTTGGCCAGCAGCACATCCATCTTTGGAGCCCCCAGGGATTGGCTCTGCCAGCATGGGGAAAGCTTTTGGCAGTTTCTCACTGAAGCCACCCCTGTAGCTCCCAGCTACCAAAACCAGGCCATGCAAAACCAATACAAATGAGAAAGTTAATTTTACACACAGATATATTTTTGCAGAATTTCCTCTCAGTCTCAGTATACAGAGCATCCATCTGTTTAGTCCATGGTCATGACACTTCAGCTTTGCTTTGAACTGCAGTTCACCATTTATATACGCTCCTTTCTCTTACCTGTAATCATTAGAAATTAAGAATTGTTTTTTTGGCCTTATACTTTCCCATCAACATGGCCAGGTCTGTCCGTATGCTAACAGTGTCTGATCATGCATTCCCATCAGCTGGACTACATGGTTATTGTAAGAAAGAACTGAACTGGAAAGAAATTAAGTGTGCAATCCTAATAACGCACAAGTGGATCATAAAAAATCTATAGTTTCCTATGAAATTTACAAAAAACCACCCTGTTTTCCTTCGGTTCTACAGAAATCAGGGAATAAACCAGACTGTAGTCCCCAAGAATACTGCAGTCAAAAAAAAAAGATTAACTGGAATCAGATAGATGGAAATGAGGGTGAATAATAGGGAAGGCTGGAGCAGTGGGAGGGAAGCTGATTCCTTCTCTCAGTAGTGTCAGTTTGTGAGATTAACTTTGCTGTCTCATGAACTTCATAATCAAAATGGGGTAAGAATCTGCTTAGTGGAAATACAAGGAAGAAATTTTCTATCATGAATTTTCTGTGCATCCTTCTAATTAATGTCAATCGAACTGGAGGGTACACAGAAAGACAGAATCACTGATAATGTGAGGGGCCCACCTAGACACGAAGAAACTTCCATTCTCTTTTGCCCATCAGCTCAACCTCCAGGACTGTGGTCATCAAGGACTACAGACATGAGCACTGTCAGTAAAACACCAGCTCTTGATATTGAATACCCAAAGTTAGGGCGATTGCTTAGGTGATGTCTGTTGAGAACTGTCAGGGACCAGTAATGTATGAGAACGAGCCACTAACATAACCAGTAAATGAACATTATGTTTTAAAGTTTGAAACTGGCTCAATTTGTCAGTCTTCTAAACAAGAAGCAGCCTCTGATGCCCAGATACACATGTAGACACATATGTTCTGTTGTAACTCACTTTTCATCCCCTGATTTCAGTGTGTAGTGAATGAGAATAATGCATGAAAATTAGAAATTCTTTCAATATTACTTCAAAATATTCAAAAGTGAGCAGTTCTGCTGCTTTAGAAGGTACACAGGCCAATTTAAATGGTGATAACAGTGGCTAGTTGTAATCAAATCACAAAATCTCCCTTCACAGAGTTATGTAGGAGTCAGACTGTTCTAGATCAGTCTTTCTGAATCTATGACCCCAGCTTGGAGTACAAAACCTGATCCTCCAGGGTCTGTTAATCAACAGTTTTGACTGAGAAGAAAAAAAAAAAATGCAAGAACTGGCAACTAAAAAGCTCTGACAACTACAAAAGACTTTCTCACTCCTTCCAAAAGCTAAAAATGCTGCTTTTGGAGCTGCTGCAGATTCTACCTTCTTGGAAGCCATGAAGTGATCCTGAGCCTCAAAGATAGCCCTTCTATCAGTAATTACAGAACAAAGTGCTACGAGTGCTAAGTGAAGTTTGTTGATTTCATTTTGCAAAATGCTTTTACTAGTTCTGCTGGATCAGCTTCACCTTAGTTCCATTGACTGTGTTGAAAGAAGTATTTTTCCCCATCCTAGAGGTATCACGATGAAAATCTAAACAATTTTACAAAGCATTCTTAAGTTATAAGGAGAAAAGAAGCAGGAAGTAATTTGTGGGAAAAAAAAAGTGAGAAACTAGAAAAAAGAAAAAAAAAACGGCATGGAATTGTGAACTGAATGGTGTGGAAGAGAAATACAACAGCAAATAATTTTTAATTCTGTTCACATAATCGTGTTTTTTAAAAGAATAAAGAAAAAATATTTGGAAGCAGAAAGACAACACTTTTTGTGTCTAAAGCAGCATTTCACTGACAGTAAAAATATTGAATAGAAAATTCACTAGTTAAGACTTAAATTTCATATGCTATATTTGGAAATCCCCACAAGTTTGGAAGTAAGCTCAGACTTTTTACAAACTCCTAGTACTTCCCAACACAAAAATGTAATTGTTTTAGAACAAATTGCTTAACTGGAATTATCAAACACAGCAGATGTTTCTTGACATTCCCCTTTTTCAGTGAACACAGCAATAAAGAGTCCAATTTTGGGGTCATTGTAGCAAACAATACAATCAAGATAATGAAGTACAGAATTAGTTTAAAAATCAAGCTATAATAGAAACTGTTCCTTTGATTCTGCAAGAGACACAATGCTGTTGAAATGTTACACTTACAGCTAAGATTCTTTAAAAAAATGAAAAAAATTATAATGCAGACAATAATTTTATAGACGAGCATTTTTTAATATGTTCATTTTTCTCTAAATATATCTTTAAAATATCATCACTTATTTCTCATTCAATTTCATGGACAGTGTGGGCAGAAATAATTACTGGATTAAATAAATACTCATAATTACTCATAATACTCATATAAAGATTTGGAGGAAAAAGGTACATGTCTATGTCCAGAAAGATTCTTCTCTTTCTCCGTGTATGGTTCATAAAGAGGAAAATGCAACTTCAGTCATTTAAAGAAGTCAAATAATACCCACCCAAATCAGTGTGGATGAATTTCAAGATTCCAGACTGACCAGGTGAACCTTAAAACATTCACCTATGTTAGCTTACCTATGTTTTCGCTGGCACAGTCAGTGATCACATTCAGTGTCTTAGTGAACATAATCTATAAAATCTGCAAGCCCATACAGCCTGGTTGTATTTTTCTTCTTATAATGAATGTGTGCTGGATTATATTTGAAATTAGATTTTTTATTTAATATGATTTTTTAGTATTTCAAAATCAAGTAGAATTCTAGAATTCCCATTTACTATTTAGTATCCCAAAATATTTTGAGATCTGTGCTTGGATTTTTATTTTTATTATTATTAATTATAATTATAAATAATAATTTGTAAATTATAAGTTGTATATTATTATTATTATTATTATTATCATCATCATCATCATCATCATCTTTGGGCATTTGGGGGTTGTCTTTTTCAGACATACCCTCCACATTTTTACGCAAATTCCAGTTTTGTATTAAATTTCAAAAGTGGCTTTCACTGAAGTCTTAGCCAACAAGAGTTAAATGACTTTCCTGTTAGAGTAATTTGACATATTCCATGATATTTTGATATTTGAATTACAGATTGCAATCCAGTCATGAAATCTGGCTAGGCAAAAGAGGATGAGGCAACCACATTTGAGTTTGAAGGTTATGTTCACACTTCTTACTAGCTTCAAGGTATTTACAGAGAAATGTTCTGAAGTTTTGACTGATGACCATCTTTGTTCATTTCCTGGCTGTGATACAAAGGAACTTTCACTTATTAAGAATATTCATTCTCAGAAGAAAAAAAAACCCCAAACACATAAAAACGAAAATAAAAATAAAACAACAGCAACAAACTCCCAATAACAACAGACTTCCTTGTGGTTGCCTGCAGAATGTGGACCATCTCTATGAGGAACTGAGAAACCTACTTGCCTGTTGTTCTACCATTCTGCAGGCAAGATCTATTTCTTCATTCTTGCCTTCTTAAAAATGAAGTGGGGTTTGATGTGTTCATTACATTTTTAAAATAGTCCTGCTACAGTATATTGTTGCTAAGAACATGATAAAGACCATGTCAGTAATATTGTTTAATTAGTTGATGACATTAATTACAATACCAAAATGATGAAACTAGTACACAATATTACAAAAATCATGGTGCACTGTACTAGTGACAAATCCTCTACCTAAATATACTAAAGTATTTAGGTAGAATATAAAGAAAAAAAAAAACAAAACAGCAAAACAAACCCCACTTTATATACATTGCAAACAAAGCCTTTTTTTTTTTTTTAATCTAATTTTTTTCCTCTTTTCTTTAAGGTAAGAAGAAATTAATGGTATTAGTTAAATAGATGACAAAATTTCATTACTATAAATTGGGATATGTCAAGCAAAGAAAAAATAAGATCATTACAGCAGGTTTTATCAGATCAGTATATTCTGGGGTGCTAAGTCTGTAAAATCACAATGGCTTATCTTTATTTCACATAGACATCATGTTGACTGATTACTTTAAAAATATAGTGACTTCAGTGGTAAAAGCAAATGTAGATATAATGTTGCAATATGTAACATTTAAAAGCCATGCCCAGTGAAATCCTTCTTAATTATTCAATGCTGCAATAAAGTTTATAAATTACAGTTACTTGGAGAATGAAACATCTTTGTCAAGAGATAAAAGATAGTTATATTCCATAGTTTTGAGTTGTAAGATAAAAGTCAGGATGAATTAGGCATTTATCAGAGATCTTTCCTCAAACAAATATGCCCATATTCCTTCTATTAAAACAAAAATATAAAAATAAAAATAAATTGCCATGTCTAAAGTGCCAGGAAAGCAAGGGCAAGTTTCCATCTTGTGAGGAACTGGAATTAGGAAGGACATTCCAGAACTGGATAGGTAAAAAATAGAAGTTCTTCTAAGTCTAAGAATGTCTACTCAGATGCGAGGTCAGGTCATTGGGAAATCAAAAGTATTTTCCAGAAATCAAATGGAGAAGGATTGTATACATCAATAATTTAAATATATAGCTACTGATTACCAAATCTATTATCAATAATTTGGCCTCATCTCTCCTTTACTCAGATTTTGCTATGATCTGAAGCTTGCAATTGTGGATGAGTAGCTTGAGAATCCAGCAGAACCTGTGCATGACATCACCTGTAGAAGATATGCTGGTATCAAAAAGATCTTAGTGATGCAAATGTAATCATATTCAGTACTTTAAGAGTACCAGGAGCTGCAGATCAGCCTTTTGTTAGAAAGTTAAATCTAATGCCTTAGATCCGGTTAAATCCAGGTGGGAGCTGGCCACGAATTGTGTTCCACAGGGCTCAGTACTGGGGCCAGTCCAGTTCAATATCTTTATCAATGATCCAGATGAGGGGATTGGTTGCACCCTTGATCAGTTTGCAGACAACAAATTTGGTGGGAGTGTTGATCTGCTGGAGGGCAGGAAGGCTCTGCAGAGGGATCTGGACAGGTTGGAATGATGGTCCATGGCCACCAGCATGAGGTTCAGTAACGCCAAGCACTGGATCCTGCAGCTGGGTCACACAAGCACTACAGCCAGAGTGGCTGGAAAGCTGCCTGACGGAAAAGGACTTGGGGGTGCAAAGTGACAGCTGGCTGAACATAAACCAGTGTGGGCCCAGGTGGCCAAGGGCAGTGCCATCCTGGACTACATCAGCAGCAGTGGTGCCAGCAGAACTAGGGAAGTGATGGTTCTCCTGTACTTGACACTGTTAACGCCACACCTCACACCCTGTGTTCTGTGTTCAGAAACTTGTGCTACGTGCCTGCTGGTGAACTCCCTTATCAAGTGTTGCAAAGGTCAAACAAGCAACTATCAAATACATTTTATGTCATTAAGAAACCTGGTCCGAGCTCAAATAGCATAAACCTGCAGCTGTGTATATGCCACTTTAATTGCTATACACTAAAAGTGTTATTTGCTTAGGATGGATGAAGAGATGTATCTATGAATGAAAAAGTCTCTCCTCATTGATCTAATACTATCTTTTCCCCCTCAAGCTTTCTGTCTTAAGTTAAGTAGCTCTATTTGTACTAGAAGGTGAGATTTATTAGTGTTTGCTTTAATACACTGTGACAAGAATCATGAGGAGTAAATATTTTTTTCTAATTTGTTGTTAGACTACATAAAGCATATTGCTTCCTATGAAATTAAGTGCATCACCTAGATGCTTTCAAAATATTCCCGCTTGTAGAATATTTCTAATAAATACACTTCTCGAAAAATATGACCATCTAACTTGATATAATTATTCTGCTTGGTGGCACAGAGGTGTTCGTAAGATGTAATGAATAAGGAATCTCTTTCTCCTCTTTGGTGTGTCTCCTTTATTATTATGATTACAAAAAGGAATGACGAGAGGCTACCTTATCAAAAGAGTATAGAATTTTTTAAGAGAGCAAAAACTAGATAAAAAAATATCAATCTAATGCTGTATTTTAAAACTGAAAAATGTTTGCATTTTTAAAGTAATTTCCTTAAAGCATGCCTTCAGCATTGCAAACTTATTTCATATGAATATTCTAATAATTCTGCTTCAGCAAAAATAATTAAACAGTAATTTTTTTAAACATTAAAAAATATATTGACAGACTATTCATAGGATGACTCTATGAAGTTAAAGACAGTTGTCTAAAGTATCTTTTGCAAGTTTTGTAGCTCTTTTGTGCTAAGTACACTTAAGCATAACAATCCATGGGGCTGAAGAGTTTATGGCACAATCTTTTCTCTAGAACCATCAGCTCTCCCATTTGTTTGCTTTATCTCACATTAAAAAAAAAAAAGGCTCGTAGAATGGCCACTACACTTTGTTTATCCTGATAAATTAATCCTAATAAAAGGGTTAGAAAGTAAGGGTCAGATTCAAATGGGAACAAGTGATGTAAACTATACGTGGAACTTCACTCCACTGTATCAGTAGTCATTTAAACTCGCTATTATATTTTGCATGTGGAAGAGCAAAATCCCCGAATTGCTTCAATAGATTTAGAATGGTTTTCTCCACCTGAGAAGCTGCACTCCACTTACAGTGAAATTTTGCTCTGATCCAAGAGATCCTTCCCTTATAATGCAAAATTATCACCTATCAGATTATTATTGGGTTTTTCCTTATCTACTCTTTTGGCTAGCAGATGAGAGAGATGTTGCCACTACTCACAGAAAGAAAATAGAGAGCTTTTTGTTGTAAGCAGATCAGTCATGAGGAAAACTGGGGTCAAAAATCCTTCAGACTTTAGCAGATTTGTAGTCTGCTTTTTGGGACTTAGATGGTGAATGCAAAATATGAAAGCCTCTGCTGTTGTTTTAATCTCTTTTTCTTTTTCTAAAAATAACCATAACCCTTCTGTATATCTGTGTCTAAATTCAGGGGATACTTAATAGATCCCAGTTTCCTATTAGTTACCTGTATATCTAGTGGGCAAATAACATGTGCATTATCTTGACTTTGGATGATCATTATTATCCTCAGAAAGGAATTTTTACAATTGCATTCAGTTCTACTATGGATTCTATTCCTTCTACTTTTCTTGAGACAAAAGTCTTCAGCTTTGTTGGAACAAGGATTGCAGGATCAAGAAGTCACTATTGTCCCTTCTAAAGAAAAAATAGAGGAACTATATACTTCTGCACTATCAGTACTGGAAAGTAAACAAAACCTTTTCAATAGATTCTGAAAGCAAGCCTGAGCTTCCTACAATTCTAACAGATATGTCCTGATGATCAGTGGAATAACAATTGTACCGTAGATCGAAAATTTCAAACATCAAGAGATACTGTGAACTGGATGCAGATTCTGCATCGCTGCCTAATGTAAACCTCAGATTGATTTAAGCACAGAAAGTTGATATTTCTTTTTCTTATCACAGTCTTGAAGAAACAGCCATGGCATGGGTGACAGGAACTTTCAGACATAGCGCTCCAAGATTTCAGATCCTTCCTATTTCTTATGCTTACGGTTTGTCACACACTATGCAAATCACTTTCCAATCTTTTGATTTGTCATCAATACAAATATCTCTTTAAAGAATGATTTATTGTACTGACTAAAAAATCTTCTGGTAGGCTCTATAATAGAGGGGGAAACCAAGCAATATAAATTGGCTGAAACATCCAATTTCCAGAATTTTTTCTTAGCTACATTTCTTTGGTCTGCCAATACAAATTCACTTTGTAGTAGAGAAAAAAAAAGGGAATAATCATTGGCTACATAGTAAAACACTCTATTATAGAGATTTACCCTGTAACATGTACTCTATAGCCTCTGCTGAAAAGACTACTTTTAAGAAGGCTATGATTTTTTTCTAATTAAAGAAATGAAAATGTGTTCATTAAATAGGAATTCAGTTAGCTTCAAATTAGTTATCTAACTAACAAATTAGTTATCAATACTATTGTCATAATCTGTTGAATTTCTCAGCACCTCTGTGAGAACAATGAGGTTTAATGTCAGATCCTGTGTGACATAACCTTAGTTCCACTATGTTTTAAAAATGTTACGCTTCAATACCAACATTCTGAAGAAATAAACCTTATAAGTTCTAAGTCCCAATAAGCCTTCAACATAGTATTGTCCTGTGTGATGATTAAATTTTAGATGGAACAAGTCAATATTCCCTACAGGACTTAATTAGAATTGTTCTATCTGAGGACAAGAACATGCTATGGATATTTGACAGTATTATGCAAATAACAGGGAGCATATAGATTTCTTCCAGGAAACCCTGAGAACTTATCATTCTGGTGAAACATAAGGGAAGCTGAAAAACTGTATTGTCTTCATAAATTAGGTCATATAATTTACTAATTATTTTCACCAGAAATTTTCCAGTATGGATACACAGGGAACCTTACTGTTGTCTCACATTATGCCCACACCAGTCAAACATTCCACCACAAAGTGATCATTGTCTGACTTAAGACAGAAATTCTGCAAAATCAGCCGTGTGCTTGAATATTGATGCACTTAGCTCAGTTGAACTGAGTAGGATTTAAGTGTTAGCAATTTTTGCAACTGTGCATTTATTAGACAGGTGCTTCCATAAATTGAAGAGTCTGTGGTTTTTTTGTGTTTGTTTTTTTTTTTTAAAGAGAAAAAAAAAAGGAAAAATACGTGTATTGAATGCAGTATTACAGAGCACATAGATTTCACAGATGACCCCGAGAATAATGTTTCTTGCCTGTCAATGAAAATAGTTTAATGCAAGGACAAGATTCCATATTATGAGACCATCAAAGCAGAATGCAACAAGAAAAATGTGAAGACTAAATATGTAAGAGAACATTTTCCTACAAAACCTAGGATTTAGGGTTTATACCTTAATATACAAAGACTTTATTTTCAAAGGTAAATCAGCTGAGACCCAAGCAGCTGAAAAAAGGTTGCTAACCTGTTTGCTTGTTTAATTTTCAATAGTTACTACAAATTAATTCCATATACCTATTAAATTCAGCAATTGAGTGAATACAATGTCCACCAAATATATTTTTCTTTTTTTTTAATGTCACAGTAAAACATTAAATATGCAAAATTTCAAGCTCTAGTGGCGCTTTTGAAACGAGAACAGATATGTCTTAAAAGCAGCTTCTATTTTATTTTCATAATTAGTTTGCCTCTTAGGAAATTTTCCTCTGCTAACATGAAAAAGGAACCCTGGAAACATGATCTACTTTAGTACAGCTCTTTGTATTTCTTATCCCGATTACTTCTTTTCTCATTACTTTTCTGTTATCACACAATCACAGTATCATCAAGGCTGGAAAAGTCCTTCAAGATCAATTAGCCCAGCCTTCAAACCAGCATCACCATAATCACCCCTAAACCTTATTCCCTAGTGTCACAGCCAAATGTTTCTTGAACACTTTCACAGGCAGTGATTCCACCACCCCCCTGGGCAACTTATTCCAATGCCTAACCACTCTTTCTACTACCTAATCTGAACTTCCGCCATCTATGGAAAACATCATCTGTATTTCTTTGGTCTTTTAATTCTTGAAAAGAACCAGGCTATGAAAATACAACAGAGAAATACCAAATTCTGATTTCTTTCTATTCTGTTCATTTACTAGAAACAAGAATGTGGATATTGTTGCTATTACCCTAACATAAATTTGTATTCCACTGAGATTTTATTTTTTATAGCATAGTGTGATTAAAGAAATGAGTAGGAAAGTTATCTAATTTTTTAAATATTGAATTTATGCACTATATATAATGTTTTTAGGTTTTCATATATATTTTCATTTATGTTCAACCTGTATACAGTGAATCTCCAAATTAAAATTATAGTAATAGATAATGTATGTCACAAAAAATCTGCATATGAATCAGCTTTCAAATATTCCTTTAACTCAAAACACTTTTTAATCAGTTTAAACTAAAGAAGAAAAGCTGGTTTTCCTACCTTTTCTGCATCTGAACATTGATTACGCTTTAGAACTGGTATGACAAAACAGACCTCTCATGTCTGTCTCTGATGGTGACTAATGCTATTGGTTGCTGGACACATTGTCTCCTACATCAATCGATATTTTTACAACTTATTTAATTCTGAGTTTGTAGGTTGTGAATGTGTTAATGCCATTCCTTCATAATAATGAAACCAACAAAAATTCACAGCACAAAATCAGAAAAGAAAGTTTAAATTACTAGGAACCTTTACAAAATCTTATAATGTAACAAAATAAAATACATCAGAGTTCATTTTTCAAAAATATAACATATTCTAATTGTCTCTGGATGCTTCTAAATCATTAAAAAGAAAATCCTGTGCCTAAAATACTAGGTAATATACAAATTGTTTGCTGCCATGGAAACTGACAAGTTAAGAGATACTTGAATTTCTGTGTGTAATTTTACCATATCTTTCTTATACAGATTTAATGCATTTTATTTTTTATATTAGACCTTTTCTATAAAAATAGTATCTTTGTAATGGCTACTCTCACCTAGTTACCCATAATCAGTAATAAGGATGAACGGTGTGGAAATGTCAGAGGTTTTAATTCTTGTAATGCTAGTTGCTAGTAAAAACTATATATTTTAAAATCCAGTCCTCTTATATAAGGAACTAAAGTACTTTAGACTGGCAAGCTTAGAGATGTTCAACCAAACTGATAATAATAATGACATTTGAGCACTTTCAAATTACCATTGACTCTTTTTCAAATGGTCTAACAAAAATAGCCCTTTTGTTAGGTTTTTCCTTTAGATTTTTAGACACTTACTAGCAAAGCTTCATTTTTCATTTATACCATTAAATGAACTACCATTTCTTACAGGCATGTCAGCATTAAAGAAGGAGTTTCAGCAAGCTGATCGTGTAATACTCACCTGATACCTATTGCCTACTAATGCAAATCACCTAACCATCCAGCAATTGCTCCTCATCCACAGAGTGATGCCCAGTCCACATGTGAGCAGCAAGCAATCAGTGTCTTCCACCTGTTTATATATGGAGCACGATGGTCTGTGGTCTGGAATATCCCTTTGGCCCCTTCAAGTCGGTTGTTCTGGCCATGATCCCTCTCAAACTTATTTTGCACATACTCACTCACAGAACATGAGAACTGAGCAGTCCTTGATTTAAAGTAAGATCTACTTAGCAATAGTTAAAACATCGGTGTGTTATCAACATTATTCTCATACTGAATCCAGAATACAGCATTGTAACAGCTGCTAAGAAGAACATTAGTCCTATCCCAACTGAAACCAGGATTATTAGAAATACTTTTCTTATGAATTTGTGTTTTGTATTTAAAAAAGAAAAGTCACAGTTTTTGCATTTGCAGGCAATGTGAGGATTGTCACTTATCGTGCAGCTATCACATTATTGATGTGCAATCTGTACTTCAGTGTCCAGAATGTTGTAATGACCAAAATTAGTAATGGGTTGAGGAAAGCAGATATGAAAAGGCCCCCAGCCCTGGGCATGGCTAGAATAATAAACAAGATCTGCTATATTTACGCTGCTGTCTAAATTAGGTTTTACATGTATTTTGCCCTAAAGAGACAAAAACAAAGTTTAGTACTGTAGGTACCACCTTACAAATCTTAATTATTTTCTTTTTAGTATCATGACTTTTATATGTAGAAATGTGACTTCAAAAGAAAAATTAAACTAACAAAATAAAAAAAGAAGAGGAAAAATATTGAGGTGGTCGAAGTGTTTACTTTTAGTTTTTGGCCAAAGACGTAAGTTATCCCATTTTCTTGGATATTACACCATTTTATAAAGCATATATGAGACTACTCTCACCTCTCCTATAAGTTTTAAAATCAGTAAGATGAAGCCAGCTAGAAATCTGCATGCAAGACAGAAATCTTCAGTCTAGATCCAAAATGAAAAGGTCTTGGAAAGCATAGATATCTATGAATCAGACATAGAAGTTTTAGACACACCATTTTTATTACATAGATCATTCAGGTTTTAAATTATACATATTTACTTTCAGTAGATTTAGAGATGATTCATCACTAAAGGCAGATATAGAGTCTAATGTTTGCTACTGAGGTAGGTAAATTGAGGATACCTATATGAAGAGGACTGGTTTTTACTACAAATTGCACTTCTATTGAATTGAAATGGTGTAAACCAGTCTCTACTTAATGAATACCATGAGTATATGAAACAAGGGAAGATACATATATATGTGTATATATATACACACAATAATACATATCCATATGTATGTATACAAAGCCTCAGATTTTAGTTCTAGATCTAAGAATAGGGATCTCAGCCAGAAAATACTGCAATAAGTTCTTTCCTGTTATTGGAAGGAAGACAATATCATAGGGAACACTTTTTCAGGAATCTTCTTTGAGAAAATTCACAAATGCACAGCAGGGAGAATTTCTGAAGGCTGGAATGTAATTTCCTCTAATTGTATTGACCTTGCAGAGATCTAAAAACTGCTACTTATTTTTTATCTTGTATTGGGTCCCTCAATACATGTCTGTCTTCAAGCAGAAAGAAGACAGCACTTTTAATGGAAGATTCAACACCTTTGCAAAACTGCTTGACTTTTCTTGACTAACCTTATATTCTTCTGTGACAAGGTGACCCCTCTAGTGGACTTCAGTAAAACATTCTCCTGGAGAAACTGGCTGCCCATGGCTTGGATGGGTGCCCTGTTCACTGGGTAAAAAACTGACTTTACTCAGGCTTCTCCCAAGTAAAAAGTGACAACACAAGGTAAAATGGCCTCAAGTTGCACCAGGAGAGGCTCAGCTTGCATAGGAGGAAAATATTCTTCACTGAAAGGGTAGACAAGCATTAAAATAGGCTTCCCATGGAAATGGTGCAATCACCATACCTGGAAGTGCTCAAGAGGTGTCTGGAGGTGGCATTTGAGGATATGCTTTAGTGCTGAACATGGTGGTGCTTGCTTAATGGTTGAACTCGATCTTAGAAGTCTTTTATGATCTTAATGATTTTATGGTTCTATAAAATCTGACCAATATCAAATAAACATAAATACTGGGAAAAGTAAAAATTAATTAATGTTTCTTATCTACAGCTAATTCTGTCTACTTTGAAAATAAAATCTGTTACATTCACATTTAGCAATGAACTGCAATGTTATGAAAATTGTAAAATTTACACTAAAATGTCAGATATTTATCAAAAGAATTGATTACCTAAGTTAAAATATAGACATTTACTATTAAAATGTAAAGCTTTTCACCTCTTTACTGAACAAAAAAAATGCAGGCATATTTGATTTAAAAAAAAAATAAAATTAAAACACCCAAATGTGAACCACATACAAATAAGGGTATGAATGCTATAATTACATTCACTCAGAAGTATGCTCAATAAGGAATTAGATAACCAGCTTCTTTTAAAAATTAGAAAAAAGTTCTGACCACAAAAAAAATATCCTTAATTGTGGGTATAGTAAGTTTTAAATGTCGATGACTAAGGCTCTAAAACAAAGCACATTAATTTCAAGCTTTCAGGCTTTAAGCATTATAGATCTAATATTGAATATAAAAGAAGACTGCAAATACTTTCCAGAGGAAATGAACATAGAAGTTGGCATTTGTAATCAGAGCAATGGATGAAATTCTGTTAAGAAGCTGTATTGAAAATGGAAATTACTTAATACAGGGTACAAGAAATGCCAGTGAATATATTATCTATTTTTAAAAATATATATATGTAGCTTAGTATTAATAAATTGTGCTTTAAAACAAATTCTCTATGAGAACATAGAAGCATGGAATGACAGAATAGCTTGGTTTGGAAGGAATCTTAAAGATCATCTAGTTTCAAACCCTGCTTTTATGGTCAGAGATCAGGTTGCACAGGGCCCCATCAACCTGGCTTTGACCACTTCTCGCTTTCCATCGTACTTGGTCCATAAATTCCTTCTTAACCTCTGTAACATGAAAGGAGTCAAAAAAGTCCCAACAGCAGACCATGCAACAAGAGAAATGTCTTCTTTCTTTGTTTCAGTTTTAGTACTCAAAGATCTGATGAAGCTCTCGTCACCTCAGATGTCTCTAGTCCTTAATATTGCCTTAGTTTTAGTGCATGGTTGAGAGTATGTCTACATTACAGTTCCATTCTGGATAAGGAGTGTGTTTTTGGTGCTAACGTCCCCATATACCATGCTTTGATTCACTTTGCAGGAAAGTCTCAGAGCACAACTGCGTTAATTTCAAGTGAAACTAATCTGATGATGCACAGCAAGGGTACACCCAATGACCTTCAGTTATTAATGCCATTCAATTCATGAAAGCAGATTGAAGACAATCTGAAGTAACCTCACATGGAACATGGTAATGGTGGATGTCAAGTTATTGACAACTGCTTTGATTTACAAGTCCATTTCTACTGCTCTGCTTTACTTGCTAAAGTAGACATAATCTACATGATCCCCCACTTCCGCTCTCACGTTACAGTACAACCAATGAAAAATACTTATGCTGTTTTCTAGAGAATACACAAGTTCTCTCCTCACTACTTTTGAGTACAAGTACCTAGAAAAGGTTTAAGTAGCAGGTGACTTGTACTGTGCCTCTAAGAAAGAGCAGTGAATAGCTACAAAATATGAAAGAAGATAACCCAAAACATAGAGTACCAGTAGCCAGGTAGCATCCAGGTAAAATGCTAATAAATGTACTTTATTCATCAACCTTTTAACTAGACATTGGAACTGAGTGGAAGATTTCCATCACAGAAAGCTGAAGAAAAATATCAAATGGATTTTTATTCTGTTAAACACCAGCAATTTTCTCTACTGAAATGGTCCCAAAAAAAACCCCAAAACCACCACGCAGAGTATGATACGAAGTCTAAATATATATAAGAATGACAAAAAACAAAGAAGAATTTAAATAAGCTGCATTCATTTATGAAAGAACTTAACAGGAAATTTAGCACTTACAGGTTAACCATTTCGGTGGCTGATTATGCTCAGCCTGAAAAATGGAATCCAAACCTCTGACTTAAGCACTGCGTACGGAAAAATTAGGTCTTTCTGAAATTTGCCAGAATTTCTACAAGGTAATAATAAAACACTTAAACAGCTAGTGAAAAACACTGAGCATTAGATGCTTGTGAACTTCTATCTTCCTGTAAGGGCTCAAAATTTACTAGACCACAAAGAGAAGACTGTTGGCAGTATGAACAGACAGCCTAGTAGTTCTTTTATTCATATGCAATCAGAACTATTTTTTAAATGTGAGTGAAAATCCATGATGGCATCAAATAGCATGGAGAAGGGTGTGGTGGTGCATCTTCCCCTCCTGTCCAGGACCCCTGCATCAGCAAATTGCAGCCAGAGTGAAAAATTAGGACTAAAGTCAACTATTTTGGAACCCTATAAATAGTGGTTCCAAGTGAGACCTTTTGAGCCTTCCTGGACTCCAGTGGGCTGCATCCAGCAATATCCCTCTGCATGGGATGCCTCTCAGAACCAGCGAACTCTCAAGTTTGCCATACTTGGAGGACCACCGAATGACAGTGGAGCCTGGGTTGATGCCCGCATTCCTCTAGGCTCAATCCTTTGCCCACTGAGAAGATACAAAGGCATCTGACATGAGTACTTCACTGAATTTGAGGGGAATTTTCTGCAGGAATGTCTTGTACGTACTCTTTTAGGTCAGTGTGTGTGTGAGCGTGAATATGCCCTAGCAAATGTACTACGAATGTTACTCTCCTAGATTCTTAGAAGAATTATTAGTATTAGAGGAGAATCTGAATTTCCTTTAAATTTAGTATAAGATACATGAATTTAAAATAATGGAAGGTGACAATTTATTTTCAGTACCCTGTCCTCTTCCTGTCCGCTGGCCAAATGAAAATGCACTTATGGTTTCTGTCTTTTCTCATTATGCTTTATCCCTTCAGAATCTCTTTCAGGAATTCAAATTCAGCTTCCATATCTGTGTTTATGCATCTTTCTGGACATGCTTTTTTTCAAATCAAAACTTTTCTTTATATTTCTGGATTTCTACTTTTCAGTTTATTGTCTATATAGCTATAACAGTTGTAAAGTTTTGGCATGTCCACCACTGAGACATGACATAGGCTTTATTTGCCTGTAGTTTTGAAAGATGCATCCAACAGTCAAAATAAGAATAATATTCCACTAGTAATAGAAGCTGAACTAGGCTGGCAGAGGCTTCCTAATCCCTTGAACTTTTCCTTGTGTCAGTTCTAGTCATCAACCAGTCATAGGGAGAGAGAGTTGGGTCACCAATTTAATGTTTTTTCACGATAGATTTCACACAGATCAAGAAGCTGTTTCAACTCACCCTTTAACACATAAGAAATTATTTCAGGTAAAAGAAGTAATATTTTTAAACCAGGAGTATCTTCCATTCAGTCTTTTCTCCTCTCCTCCTCTGCCTCTTTTTTGTTTTTATTATTTTTAAAATAATTTTTTCTATTTTTGCTGTCATTTTTGCCTCTGTTACAGTCATAAGCACATAGTTTGTATAAACTAATATTATGTATAGCATATGCATAGCTATTTCTTTTTGTGCAGAAAACTCTGAAAACACTTGATACCTTGTAGAATTAGAGTGATTATAGTATTTATTATAATTTTATATTAATGTCTAACATGTATGCCAGAATATAGTATTTCTACTGTTACTGATTTTTACGTTCTAGTATCATTTTTGACGTGCTCTGTATCTATGATATATGATATAAACCTAAGCATCAGTCTCTTAAGGAAGGATTTTCTGCTGACCATTCTTTCTGAGATTTTTTGTAATGTAAATATCATTAGTCTTTTCTTATAATTATTTTTTTGTTTGTTTGCAAATGAGTGTAGTGAACACTTCTGTCTTCCTACTTTCTTCTATGCTTTATTTAATCAGTTTGGCCAAGTTTTGTGAAAAGTAAAATGACTTTTCTATGTTATTGAAGAAAAAAATGTACAGAGAAGTATTATTTTAATGAAGTCTCCTTACAGGTGTTTCTGAAAGGATTCAAAAAGCTTCTGGCCCAGGAGCTATTTCTTTCAACCTACAAAGGAAATGTAACAGAAACACATATATTCAAACAATCAGCAAAACAGGCAAAAACGCCCACTCAAAGCAATGCAAAATGCTATTTATAGAAGAATGCAAATATTCTAGGATCAATCTACCACACTGCCCCACGAACAATGTGAGAAATTGCTAAATGGAAAGAAAAATGTGAAACATGCAAAAATTAATGGAAGCATTGTGGTGATTATGCAAATGTAAACATCATTAACCAGCCTAATTAGAGAAATGTGTTATTTTTGGTTGTGCAGAAATGTTTCACAGTTTGTTCCCAAAAGCTCAGAAACCACTTATTGCATACTTGATTTGTTCTAAAACACTGAACATAACTTTCATATACTTGACCTCATGACCTACTGGTTATTTCAGCTTTGGAGAAATAAGTTTCTCTGGAGAGGTAATGAGTTTATTAAACTTTCATTTTGGATCGGTGAATCACAAAATAAAGTGCCTACCAAAAAGGAAAAAAAAAAAAAAAATCAGTTAGTGTCTCTTACTCTTGCAACTAAACATCGGGCACTAAAGTTCATTTCTTTGTTTTATGATTGTATACAAGGAAGTCAAAAATTTCAAATATAAGTGGAGAGGCTAGAATTCTCTATCATGGAATCAACAGTTCTTGGGTCAACTTCTTTACAGAGAATCAGAGAATGTAATGAAACATTTGGACAAAATGTGAAAAGTAAATCATACATTTTTATTGTGAGTTCAGGAAGATCACTTAGTTAGGAGAAGGAAAGAAGACAGTCTTGCTGCTTCAAATGGGAACAAGAAATGCAATAATATATGAAATATATCAAACATTTATTATTTTTAATAGAAATCAATAATTCCTCCAAAATATTCAAACTTTTAAAAAATGCTTAAAATCACTCATATATGAGCAGAAAATGATACTTCCATCATCTCTACACTGTTATACAAGTAGAGTTTTTATTTTCAAGAGAATGTCATATTTTAGTCAGATCAGATACTCATGTTGTTGTCTTACATTAATTCTAGCTCACAATGTCTTCTGAAGGTAGTCTTCTCAACTAACCTTAAGCTGAACATGATGCACTGAATATGAAAGAATACAAATTTTACAACATTGTCTTCAGATAATGCAGGGGTACATAACAAAGACATTTTTCAGTCCTGTATCATACAGTCCTTCTTTTAGTGTTTGGAATATTTTTACTCTCTGTAAACAGCACTATTTAGAGAATTAACACTTTTATCTATGTATGCAGAATGACCTGTTCAAAGTTTTCATGTTTTTAAACTGAGCTGAGGGGTTTTGTTCAGTTTGAGGTCTCTCCACTTTCAACATCAAATCCACTGGAAAAATATCTCTACTTTTTGGCCGAAGTTACCCATGTGCTTGTGTGGAATGTCTATATTTGTTAAATTTTCTATCTTTATTTCAACTTCTATTTTCTTTGCTGACTGATTCTGTGACAGTAAAATTTCTCCCAAGTTTATCACAAGACCCCATTTCTCAAGAGTTAAATCTAAGTGTTTTAAATTTCTTGCTGTCATCAATAATCCTCCCATTTATTTTTCTTGTGATTTTATCTCAAAACTTTTATAAAGAAATGAAGAATTCTGCCTGAAATGTAAAAAGGTGGATGGAGATTGGCAAAGCAGTAACATTTTATGTCCATGACTGAACAAGGAAAGAGGATCTTAAGTATAAATTTTCATATCACTAAATATGAACTTTGATGCTGTACATTCTTTCCAGAAACACTTAATTGAGGCAAATTGGACAAAGAGCAAACAACTAGAAAGTAATCATCTCTAAGTTTGTTAATATCTCACAGGCAATTTTGACTGACAGCTAAACTGCCTTTTATTTTTTTCATCCTTGGGTTGTTCTGTCACTTCTCCCTCTTATTACCCACCTACATCTCATTTCATTTTCCTCTTTCTCTGGCACCTGTCTTACTGTGACTTGTCTTTAAAAATGTATACTAAGTACTTAACTGCATATGACGTGTTTAAGATTAGCAGTTGAAGTTTGATTCATTATGGTGCCTTAGCTTTGCAGTTGTGAAAGGCAGCTGTGACCACTTGGCTTTCCTAGGAAATTCCATGGTTAATCCTATGTCATATTCATTACATCATTCAGATTTTTAACTAATCTGCAAATGATATTGTTTCATTTTGTCATGTTTTACAAGGAGTCTAAGGCATCTATGTAGATATCAAAATTTACCAAACCTGGTAGTTTGAACTATATAAATGAAAAAGCTGCTTCTCTCTTCCCCATCTTCAAATGCTTTTCAATTGTTTGAACCGACCAATGAAAAGGCTGTAGCAAACCCATCAGTGTAGTAGTTTGCAGCAAATTCTTGGTGTTGATTCAGAGAAAATTACAGTGGTTACAGAAGAAGGCAGAACAGAAATTATTTTGTTGGGAAGCTAAGTTTCTTCTCATGGGCATGTGTAACACAGGCATCTCACTGAAACCAGTGCAGTATTCCAGCGTGCTTTGAGACAGTAAGAAATTCTGTAACGCGTCTCCGTCCCTCAGGCTGGTACAGCCAGCTCGCCCAGGGACAGCCGAGATTGATGTTATGGCCACACCGCTGCCTGGTACGGCGGGAAGCCGGGGTGTCGCCTGGCAGGAAGGACAGCGGGGACTCACTCAGGCCCCGCTGTTCTACTGGTGGCAAAGGCGCGGGAACGAGGCAAGAGGCAGGAGGCGGCTCTTCGGGGTGAAAACAGGAACGGGTTTATTGTAGTCGGCAGGTCGAAGGGAAGCAAACCAAAGGGAAGGGTGAGCGCAGGGGACGAAGAGCCTGGTGCAAGTGCGCTTAAGCACCAAGGCGCAGCGAGACGCAGCTCCTGGGCGCCTGAGAGCTTAAGGCAAAAGCCTGAGGTACAGTGAGCAGCCTGTTAATATACTACAACAGAATAGGTGGGGTTGTGGAGTAGTGACCGGTCAGAATCGAGTCGGGGGGTGTAACTCTGTAAACGGACCTATAACAGGTAACCGGGGAGGGGAGAACTGTTAACAGACAGGTAACCAGGGGGGGAACAGCCACCTAGGGAAAAGGTTTAGAGAGGGGTTTCCTCTAAGTCCCAGTGGACTCTTCTGGGCTCTTCAGGTCCTGGCTTTGGGCCGGCAGTCCAATAAGAGGCCACCGCAACAATTCTGCTTGATGCAATGGCAAGGAATACATTATGAATCATGATTACAAACAAATGTTAAAATAATTTCGACTAAAAGAATGAGGACATCTGCCAAAAAATCTGAGTATGTACATCACTTAACCGAGAAGTAGGTGCATTTCCCAGCATTTACATTCACAAGATCCCATGTAGTGGATCAGAAACTTTGTGTCTTTTTTTGCAGACCTCCTCTATGTGCTAATTTTTATACACAATTCAGTCCAAAGCTGTAATCATACAATCCAGTACTTCACCAAAATCCTCATAATATGTTGCCTCTGCTACTGAAGAAGAATTAGGTTACACTTCCAAAAATATTCTGGATAAAATAGCATACATGTATTCCTCAATGATCTGTCATTGCTCATAACTAAATTGTGGTCAGGAAATAGATATGTATGTCTGTATACATTTAACAGGTAAAGATACACTTACATACAGTTCTAGATAAGTTGATGCAAACTAAAGGTCTCTGTGTGTTAGAAACGTATCGTGCTTGAATAAATTATATTTTTAGGATTGCATCTAAACATATGATTTTATTTATTAATGAAAAAATTATTACCTCTTTCATGCTCTTAAAATATCTCTTTCTGCAATCCCTACAGGAATCACTTTTTCCATAGTGAATGTTTTGTTGTTTTTGGTTTTTTTGTGAAATTCAGTTATCGACATGGGGAAAAATTCAGTTTCTTCATGTTTCAAAACCAGTTGAACAAAATAAGAAGTACCTCAGCTATGTAGGATCAAGCCTTTAAATAAAACTGAAATAATTCAGGACTATTCAAAGATTGTTTCCTCAGTATTGAGAAGAAAAACTATTCAAAAATGGAAAAAATTGTAACAGGTATTATCCATTATATTGATGCATTAATGATAAAGTTTATCAAAGCATACCAAGTTGCTTTGTTTTGCTTGTTAAAATTTTTCCTTTGATTCATCTCTCTTCCCTGTTTTTCTGCCTCATTCCAAACTGGCTTTTGATTTACTTGATTTTTTTTCTGCTGTTCAGACTTGCTAAAGTGCTTTTGTCAACAGTTCAGTGGTTGAGTGAAGCAAAGTGTTAGTTAATAGTGTGAAAGCTTGGTGTGCTGTCAGAAAAGGGCAGGCCATTAACTTGTGAAATTCTGCTTTCAATGTTCCACAGCCCTGGCAGAACAAATCTCACTGATGATTTGCCATTAAAGTTACAAATGGCATATGAATTTATGACACTTTGTAATTAAGCACCACACTTCTGCCTAGAGCAGTTAAGATGGCAGACTATGAAAGATGGTTTATAACACACACATACATTAAAAAAAATCCAAACAACAACAACAAAACCAGAGTAAACAAAACAAAAAAAAAAAACAAAAAACAAAAAACAAAAAACAAACCAACAAGCCACACTTAAGAACAGCTCCCTTTCACCAGAAGCAGCGACCATGTCAAAGGGCTGCAATCTTAACATTACAATCCGACTTTTAAATGATCGGATCAGTCAGTATCTGAGTACAGCTGTGTTAATTACTATTACAGTTATATGAACAAGGATAGATTATCTTGAGTGCAAAATAATAAACATTGTCTGATTCCAGGCCTGAGAACAAAAGCAAAGCGATACCTCTGAATTGCAATAGAGAGCCCTGAAATGACAGAGCTTTTAAAATGATAAATATTATGTAATGATAGAGTATATTACATGCTCTTTTTCTGTCTTAAAAAGTGACATATCTTTGAATCTGAAACTCTGCAAGCCAGTTGATCTCAAGTCTAGTAACTTCAAAACATTTGTGTCACTTGTAATTTCTGTCATTACCTGAATTTGCCTTCTAACATCTACTAAACAGCTACAGGGTTATTTGGTACAAATGAACAAAGTTCACTTTAAAGCGACTTGCTGTGGACCTACTGATAATGCTGTGGTTTTCTCTTTTCTGGCCTGCCAAATTTTCTCAGTTTTTAGTTTCATGCTAAAGTAAACAAAGGTATATCGCCCTACAAACTCTGCATTTCTACTGCATATGTTGAATTTGAAATATTATGTCATGCAGTTCTGACTACAGCTGTAATTTTTATTCTCTCTTTTTATTGTTGTTGCCTTTAGATTTGACAATTCCGAGTATGTCCATCTCCTGTTTAGGAACTGTGATTGTGGTATTCTATTATAAAGAAAAGGTGGATTATATTATTTATACTGATCATAATTTATTTTGTCATTTCTCACATTTACTCTTCTTTAAAGTTCCTGTTCCACCTTATGCACCATCTTAAAATGATACAGTGAATTTTTCAGGATAGACCTATGGAGTTTTTGTGGCACAAGATGGACAATGATTTTTATCAGATTCCTTAGTCTCTCACAGTATATAAATTCTGTAGGTATTAAAACAAGTACTAAGCAAGTGTGAAAGTCATATTTATTACGTAACAAAGTTAAGGCTTCACCTTGCAAGGAAACCAAATGACAAAACTTCTATTTCATCCAGAAGTAAAGGAGATAGATTTTTTTTCAGTGTATACTATATATAGAAAGGTACAGAACAAATAATTTGCTGAAATCAGAGCAATTTTTCAATTAAACATTGTGCAAGTACTTTCAAACATATGGACCTGCACATTTACATAATTTGCCGACAACGCTGAACCTATGTCTTAAGACTCATAGCAAGAAAAAAACTTCTCAATGGTGAACATTAAATAAATGGAGAAGACTAGGAAGAATTTAAACCTTAATTTTAGTGAGATTTTTTTGTTATTGTTGTTGCTGTTTTTAATAATTAAAAGATAAGTACACTCAACTGTAAACCTTTTAATTGTAAATAACAATTTCCAAAACATGGTAAATATTTGCTGTCAACTACAAAGTTCATTAACAAACTGTTCTTTAACATGAAAGTGTAGAACCAGCACAGGAAGTCACTTACCAATATAGTCTCCAGAGCTGTGCAGCTGGAACTGGGGCTGGCATAATTTCTACATTGTTACGCTAAAAGAAAGGGGGGGAAAGGGTAAGAAGAATACAAAACTGATAGCAAGAAGTTTTTTTTAAGAGCTTAGGAATGTACCCTAAATAGTAAATGAAGAAACATTTGAAACCCATTTTTAAAACACTTACTCAAAATTGTACCCCCTATGGAAGTGTTAGTATAGGACGGTGCAAGGTGTGCAGACTGTCCTTGAAGACTTGAGAGAAAGAAAGTGATAGCCAGAAAGTCATTCTAGGGACCTGTTGTAGACCAAGAAGGCTAGGAATTTTAGTAGAAGTTTATTTCATCTTTAAGCATTGATCTGACACAATAAATGATGCATAATTGTAAGTAAATAACACGTACCATAACAAGCTCTTTTGAGAAAGCTTTGTTTAGCTTTTTTTCATTCATCTATAAAGAGCTTTTTAAGATGGGGAAAAAGGAAGTTGGAATAGGACTATAGAGAGTAGTAAGTATGATTGAGGAGGATGAGGGAGTTGATGTAGGTACTTTTATTTTGCCGTAATGTAACTTTTAAATATCTCTTGTGGTGGTTTTTAAATATCAGTCTACAATGATATATTTTTAAGCATCATTATTTCATGTTTATCACTTTCCCAGATTTGAACCTTATTATCATATTTGCTTATTTGATTTTTTGGTGCTTTTTTTGAGCAAAAGAATCAGATTAGTTTTTCTTTATAGCTTGGTCAAAATAAAGATAACTTCTATTAACTGAAGGTTTTTGAAAAAGAGCAAATGAATTAAATTAAATGAAGCTGACTAAAATTACAGAGGCATAGGTTCATGTATACATCTCTTTTTGCACGAACAGTTATGGAGCCATCAGGGATGCAGCAATATTGTATGTTTTTTAACAGGCTAGCTCTTTAAGCACAAATAGAATAAAGATGTTTTTAGCTATTTTTTTCACTTACTTTTATCTAGACACTAAGTGAAACAAGAGCAAAACCAACTAAAATGTACTGAGTCACATTTTATATTCTCGGTAATTGGTGGTCTGCGGTTGAAAGAGTGTCAATTATTTCAGTTCAGACCAGATATCACATAAGCAAGCAACAGCCGGAAAGGTATTAAAGAGACATTTATAAATGCAAAACTGGCCTCTTATTTTCAAAGTGTTTGGGGGTTTTTCTGCTTTCTCACTTATTATTTTCAGCCTGCATTGAAAGTGTAATTGTTGAAAGACAGAGATCAAGGTTCGAGTTTTAAACAGCTGGATTAAGATCTGTATTTACTCGGTCCTTAGAAGTAAATGTAAAGGCTGAAAGTGGACAGGTTTCACCAGTGAGAATAGATATTGGAACACATGTATCCATCCAGGACAGAGCACTGGAGAGAAGCTAACTACAACCTCATTGCAGTAGAAAAAATCAGAGATAATGCTAGAGCTTTGCATTCCTACATCATCCCTGAGGCAGAGACTAGCAGCCCCAAGCTGGCATTATTTAGGGTCCTGGACTGTGGGAAGAGTAGGGAAAGGTCCCAGGTTGGTGCTGGTGGTGCCCTCAGGACTCTCTCCAGCCTTGAGTCTAATGACTTCAAAAAATCAACTTTTTTTTCACCCCCGAAAGAAAGACACACCCAATCTTGTAGAATCTCTACCTGGCAGTTCAGGTACATGATTTTGCCCATATATTTCACAGGGACACATATTCTATTAAAAAGCAGGACTTTTGCTCACTAACATTGGGATCTCCTGAGTGGTGTTACCTACAGGAGATCTAATCTACAGATCTTAAGGCAAAGGATTTCATTCAATTCTGTAGATCCAGCTTAAGGTGAGTAGAACTTGACACTTTCTGAGCATTCAATGTTCAGTTTGAAAATATATGTCTGAAGGCCAGCTCCAAAAGATTCAGTTGCTACTGTAAGAACTTAGAACTTGTGCAGACATTTTTAAAAATTGGTCATAACAGCCTTTGGCTAGAAGTGACTTTCTCTAGCCCACTGTTCTGCCTGTCACTGAATGACACTGAGTGTCTCTGTTAGTTACTACACTTAACAGTAATAAGGAATACCTCAGTAATAACTTTTACTTATTGAGAAAGGGAAAAAAAACCCCAAACTTATGTTCCTTAGGTACACATCAACAGTTGACAACAAAATTTCTGATACATCCCCCTGTCGTTGTGGTGTACATATGGCTTATAAAATGTTATCACAGTATGATATATTGAAAACCATTTTAAACCTCCAGATTTTAGTATGATCTACCCAAGACAATTTATCCATCCTTTCCAGGAATTACCTTAGCTCCCTTCACATGAGATGTGCTTATCCATATCCTTTCTGAGTTAAGCTGTTGCTGACTCTTGTTTCCCTTTATGCTAAAGGCAAAGATACTACATATTTCTTGTGTGCAGAATATGTTGTTTCCTCTAGATTCCAGTTACATGATGCTGCACCAGAAAATAGGACAATAGAGAAAAGATCAATGACTGACCAGCTACGATATTCTTCTTTTTTTTTTTCCCTACTATTAAAACTATATGGGCATAATAATTTCCCAATAGAGAGTAATCCATATATTTTCATTCAACCCACAAAAAATTGCAAATAACTGTCAAATCTCCTGCAAACACAATTCAAAATATATAAATGCTGGAAAAAAACCCACTCCAACCAATTTAAAAGAATAATAACCTAAATCACTTCATTAATATTGCTGAAAAAGTAGTTCACTAAACTTAAACAGCAGTTTCAATAATGGAGACAGTTAATTTAAATAAATATATATGCATATACTCTGATTAGCCTATATGCTATGGAACTTGAAATATTCGAAAGTTCTTCCAATTTATTAATTCATAGATAAAATATCTGCTTTATGCTGTTGTCATGAGACAGAAGCAAGACTCTCATGTTCAAAATTACCTGCAGTATTGTATGATTTTTTTGTCCTCTCCCTAGAGCAGCTATTTCTGGCAAATGTGCATCTCAGCAATATAATTCCATATACAGACATCAGAATTTTGTTTCCAACATTTAGGAAAAGCATAAATTAATACAAATGGAAATTTTTTCCTTTTTTGCTGCTTGTCACTATCTAATGTTATACTATAATTCCAAGAATAAAAAATGTAATTCAATAGTACTGTATTCAACATCTGTACCCTTTTTGTATATTCCGAATTGTAACTCTGCATTAGAGATGGTAAATGTAACTGATAGGTTCAGTACTAGAAAATATCTAGAAATATTTATCTAGAAGACAACTACCTCACATTCTAAATCCAGAAGTGTAATGAGTGACTTTAGTACATACATATACATTTATGTTCTGCAATCACAGAGATTTCAAACATGTAAGGGATTTTCAGTTAGGATAGTTGGGTAAAATTTGATGTACTACATACGACACTTTTGGGAATCTCTTTAATCCAAGGACACTTGGGGAAATGAGAGACATTGGAAAAAAACTATCAGCTGAGTTTCACTTAAAAAACATTGTGTTATTGAATAACATGAAGATAGCCAAAATTTGAGTCTTCTTTCTGATCATTATTGTGCTACCATCTCAGTATCATTTATCATTTGAACTGGTTTTGAAGTGCGTAACATCTATGCTTTTCGGTAACATCTGGAGTTTCAACCAAAAAAATTACTGCAGACTGGACACAGATGGGTAAGAATCAAGTTAAATGGCCTGGAAGCTTGATTTATATGAACACTTACGTTGTGACCATAATTTCAAAGATACATTTTGTGTTTCAAAAGAGCTGACAGCTTTACACTGTGGTACAACCAGTCTACCTTTGATTGGCATTTAGTAATCCTAAAGATGGATCTGCAGTCTTGTTTTGTTTACAAAAAGCTGTTTTTTCCTGTTGATTATTTGAGAGAGACTGGAGGAAAAATCTTTTTTTTTTTTTCTCATGTGTAGCCAACTCTTATTATTCATACTGAAGACTGTTCGGAATCCTTGCTCCTTATTAAGAGCAAGATGAGTAGTGCAGTTAATGCTCTCGAGGAAAGGAATGCCATCCAGAGGGATCTTGACAGGCTTAAGAGGTGGGCCAACGTGAACCTCGTGAAACTGAACAAGGCCAGGTGCAATGTCCTGCACTTGGGTCGAGGCAGTCACTGGTATCCATAGACACTGAGTAATGAATGGACTGAGAGCAGCCCTGTGGAAAAGGACCTTGGGATATTGGTAGATGAAATATTGGATATGAACAAGCAGTGTGAGCTTGTGGCCCAGAAAGTCAATTATATCCTGGGCTGCATCAAAAGAAGTGTTGCCAGCAGGTCAAGGGAAGTGATTCTGCCATTTTATTTCACTTTTGTGAGACCTCACCTGAGGTACTGCATCCAGCTTTGGTGATCTCAGCATAAAAAGTCAGACATGTTAGAACAGGTCCAAAGGAGGGCCATAAAATCTATCAGAGGGCTAAAACACATTACCTGTTAAGAAATGTTGAAGGATTTGGGGTTGTTCTGCCTAGAGAAGAAAAGCCTTGGGGTTATTGCAGCCTTTCAATACTTAAATGGGGTTTGAGAAACTGGGAAAAATGATTACTGGCTCAAAGCGACTGAAGTGTGTGTGTGGGGAGCAGTGCAAATTCTATGAAAAGTGGGATGTGCCCTACACCCCCACCCCCTGGAGCCTCTAGTCCAGCCCAGAATGGCTGTCAATCACTGGCACACCTGAAGCCCCACCTGGAGGGGAGGGCCCAGGACACCACAGTACATAAAAGCAGTTGCACAAGGACATACATGGCCATGGCCCATTGTTTTGGATTTTATAGTAGCTAAGAACATGCTAGAATTCAAGCAATGAGTATAAATCTTTCTCTGTACCTCCTTCTCTTTCTCTGTACCTCCTTCTCTTTCTCCCTCTCTTTTTCTTCTAATTTCCTCTTCTCTGAACCTGGGTACCTTAAGTTTGGATGAGTGAGAGTTTGCTAAGTCAATGCCTTCTGAAATGCTTTATTTCAATTGCTTTAAAATTTGCTAAGTACCCTTATTTTCTTAAGTTTGACAGTAAAATTTGTTGTTTAACCTCCTGAGAGTATCATCCATTTCTCATGTGTACTTGCTTCAGAGTATAAAAAAACCTAAGCCCCTTTAAGAAGCTCATTGAGTAAGAGCAGGCCTTTACAAAAGGCTCGTAAAAAGATGGAGATATTTTTTTTACCAGGGTCTGTAGTGATAGCACAAGGGAAACAGTTTAAGCTAAAAAATATAAAATAAGAATATTTTTGTGATGCGGGTTGTGAGACACTGGAGCACGGGGCCCAGAGAACTGATTGAGCCCATCCCTGGAAATATTCAAGGTCAGGTTGGGTAGGTCTTTGGGCCACCTGATCTAGTGTGTGTCCTAGCCTGTGACAGGGGATTTGTCCTAAATGATCTTCAAAGGTCCCTTCTGACCAGAACCACTCTATGATTTTTACGATCTTTCAAACACTGTGACAAAAAAATATCCACTGTGACAATTTCTGTTGTTCTGTGTGATGTTCTAATTTAAGTACTAGCCTTTCTTAAGCAAGTTTTGATTCTCTCCTCTCACACAGACTTTTTTCAATTTAGTTCTGTCTACTCATCCAGAAGATTGGTGAAACGGTGGTCTAGATAATTTCACATTACAATATCCGTTAACTTCCCTATGCCAGCATGTCACTCACAGATCCCATTTTTGTAAAGCCGTCCTTACCTTTTATCAAAGCTATTTCCTGTATTATGAAAGCTCCAGTAACCTGGTAACAAGTAAGTAGCTGTGAAATACAACTGAAGCTCTGAGAGCGATTTTAAATATATTTAACAAGTATGGTTCAAGTTTCTTAAACTGAATTGCCATCAAAATTACTAATGTTGCAGCATGGGTGTGAGTACAGTGAGGTCTCCATCAAGTCACAGATGATACACCAGAAAAGGCTCCCCAGGGAAGTGGTCATAGCACCAAGCCTGACAGAGTTAAGAGGAGTTTGGACAATGCTCTCACACTCCTGGTGTAACTCTTTGTAGTGGGGCTGTGCTGGGCCAGGAGTTGAACTGGGCGGTCCTTGTGGGTCCCTTCCCACTTCCGTCCCTTCCCTTCTCACTTATTCTGTGATTCTGTGATTCTGAGAAGTCAGAGATTTGTTGTATTCAATCCTGGAAAAACAAACAACTTATTTCTTGAACTTAAATGTTACTATTACTCAATTCCACATATGTTACAGTCAAACACAAAGATGACTATGGACTGGAATGAAATACACAAATCTTGATCTCAGAGCAGTGAGACTACAAGCCATCATTTTCTTTATAATCATGTTCCAGTTATTAATCATACTTTCTGTTTACAGCATTTTTTTGCCTTATTTCTTACTTTAATTTGTCAAACTTCAGGTTCATGCTTTTGGTATTACTAAATCTTCCTGTCTAAGTGTGTGATGTCTCTACCCATGATGACTTTTATACCATAGTTGGATCACCTCACCTTTTATTCTTCACTTGGTTTCTTAACTACAAAGAATTAATAATTTTAATTTCTTGCTGCACAAATGTTTTATCTAGCTCTTACATTATCTTAGTTTTGGCAGGGTTTTTTTACTAAACTGTCTTCTAGGTGTCTGCCTCCTCTTAAAAAAGACAATAAAAAAATTGAATAAAATATTCCAGCATGAGTATCACCAGGTTTACATGTCATTCTCTCATTCTTTTTTATTGATCTATCATTGCACTCCAATATTATACCTGTGTTATTGATTCTGACTTCTTAAGAAATGCTTTGAAATTCCACTTCTTCTTTAAAAATAATGTAGCTATTGCCTAAATTTTTGTGCATGTGTACATACATTCAGGTGTGCACTGGGACATTTAAAGGGTAAGAGAATAATGCTAAAATTGCTTTTGAAAGAACATCTATTTTATTTGAAAATATCCCTCACTAAGCATCCATAATGCATTCTGTAATTGCCTTTTACATGTTGGTTTCCACTTTAGCAGCTGGAGTCAGTTAATATCTCCCCTTTTATTTCATTTGTTATTGAAGCAGTGCCCTGAAATTAATTGTTCCTGCTTCATTCTTCCGAAGCCATGATGCACTGTGCGCAAAAACTCTTATTTTTTTGTTTCAGTTGTTCTTTTCAGAATTCTCAGGAGAATTTTGTCTACTTTTACAAATAACACAGATATGACTTGTAGTTAAGGCCCATCACCAGCTGTTTTGTTTGAGGTTTAGCATTGATATATTTGTGAGAATGCAAAGCATTTGAAAAGATGCAAAAAAGTGGAAGTGCTGCAGGCTTTCTACCTTGTTTTTCTGTGCTGCTTTCTGTTTGTGATTGTGTGTTTGTATCCTAGGAAACCACTGAAGATGGAATTTGTGAAATAAGATCCCATGGTTATATTAATCATTAAAAAGATTTCAGATTTGAAAAGTTTGTTAAGAAATTAGGTAATGCCAGTTTCATTTTGTATGAAAAAATATAATTCTGATTGCTGTGCAGAAAGATTATTTAAACAAGTGAGCCAAAGTACTGGAAAATATAAATAAATAAATGATGACTTTCTCAAAATATCTGGAACAAAGTTTCATTCAATAAAGTTCCTTTAAAAGTCCAGGGCATGATTCTCATCTCTGATTGCTGTTTCAGTACCATACCAGTGAACCTCGGATTGTGAGCCCCACAGAGTGTATATAAAGGGAGAATAACTAGAATTTGTAAAAATAGGATTTGATATGAATGAATAAAAGTAATTTCCAGGTAATTTGAACTGATTACTATATTTTAACACTCAAGTTAAACTTATGGTCCTAATATGTGAAAGGTATTTAACAGTAGCATGTGAATCACATTTAGAATAACAAAGCATAGGAAACTAAATAAGGCACTTCAGTAATGACATGATTTGACTCTTGTTACAAAGAGGGATACTGTGCCCTACTGATATAATCATGAGCACAGTATGACTGTGTCTCATTACATCAACACAATTTAACATAATATAAAACCCCACAGAGCAGAAATAATAAGATGGAGAGGGAATGCGAAAGATAAACATTAAATACTTTCCACTTTAAAAAGGAGATATTGAGGTACAACACAATTAGTATCTTCTTAACTCATGTACAAAGTGCAGAAAGGTCTAGAGATAAAAATTCTATGTACTACTTTGAGTATTATTTTTGCTGTTATTATTTTTATTATTTTGTTAACAACAAAAGGACAGGAAAGTAATTTAACATCACAGAGAGGTCACAACAAAACTTGCCAGATCAAATTGTAAATTATTTGCAAAGAGCTTGCATGAAGAATGTTTAATAAGGCTGTATATGACACGAAACGGATTCAGAGAAAGTAAATACATCCATTCTATTGTAACCACATAAAATGTCATTATAAACCTATCTCTGCATTTTAATTAGAGTCCCAAACCTAGGTTTGACAACATTTATAAGACAAACAATGTTGAAATCACAGAAGATTACTAAAGGTGATATTTGAAGTGTAGGAACAGCTGAAATGATTAAGTGAGTTAAGGGTATTACCAGACTGCCATCAGTAAAAGACACAGCTCCACCCATCTGTGGCACTTACCAACAGAAATGGTTGGCTCTCAAAGGAGTACACTCATTCAAGTTAAAGTGTATATCCTTTTTTGGGTATTTTGAGTATAGCAAATGATTCTTCTGCATCTCCTCTAAAAATAATAATTCAAATTCTACGTTTCATGCAACCTTTGAGTGTGTGCATAATGTGTGTGCATACATGTTTAGTGTAGGTCTTCATATGGTTAGCTGTGTTTGTGGGAAAGAATGGTGAAACCAGCCTTTCATTACAGAATCTAAAAAAAAGAGAATTTCTTTCTCCGAAACAAATTGATGAATCAGCCTTCTAGAAAATTAATAATTGCATTGTGAAAATTAGAAGAGAATACCTATTTTTTTCCAAAGAAAAATATTTATTTTGTTTTTCATTTATGTGTGCCTTCAGTTAAGCTATGGTTTCATTCAGATACCATATAATAATTGTATAATATTTAATAAAATAAGGGAAATAACTAGGGGCTGGGATTCTTTCTCTGTCTGGCTTTATCTTTGTAGTACTAGAAAGCAACATCATGGATTTTAAGGTGCTTTTAACAAATCCTTGAGGTCAGAGGAAGTTGCAGGTTTGAGCATACCTGAAATCTAAACATCTCTAATTTTGTCACTTTAAGAACAGCATATGATTTATTCTAAAATACATTAGAAATGTTAATTCTACAGCATGTTATTGGCTTACTTTCTAAGAACTGTAATCCTTCTTAAGTTTCATCTAAGCATAAGGGTGTTCAATCTTCTAGGCACAAGGTTTTCAGTTTTGAGAATTTATGAAAATTTTATGTTATACTGAGGTGTTAATTTTGTTAAAGAGAGGGATTGAAAGCTACATTTTTAATATTTCATTTTATTTATTCTATTCTTTGGCCCAAAGTCGAACTTGCAAATTTCTGTCTTTGTTGGTATTTTTACAGTAGAGCCTGATTTGATCTGTGAAGCTGAATTTCTGTAGCTCTGCTGAGCAGAAGTTAGTCTTATTTTTGAAAACTCATCAGTAGCCACAGATTTCTCATAATATTTCATAGACAGCAGATTCCCCTGTCTTGGACACTGCAAAGAATTGTACTTAAACACCGTGTTTGGTGTTGCAGTTTATCTACCTAATTGCATAGGTACACATAAGCATACGTGCAAACAAAATCTTATCCCTGCAGTAACCTTCATCACTGCCTAACACTCACACAAATTGATTTTTTTGGAAATCCTGAGCATCAGCACTTAAAGTTTTCTGTGTTTGAACTCTTCTCCTGTTTAGGGTATGAAAAAAAACTATGCACAGAGAAGAACAAAAATTACAGATATGATAAATTTCTTTTTTCTTTCTTCTTGAAATCACAGAGAAAACAGATAACAAGTACCTGTTTCGAAAGAAAACGGATAAACCTTTCCTCTGTAACAATTTTTTCAAGGACTTAACTCTCTTGTTTCACCCACCTCATTTCTATGAATCCCTTTTTTGTGTTGAATGCAGTATATTGGATTGAGAATAATCTCATATTACATCCATATGTTTTGACAGTTCATTCATAAGGTACATTTTTTGTTGTGGGAACTCAGCTAGAATGAAATAAATGTATAAACTGATAGCTAGCTAGTACTCTTTTTCCTTTTCCTTGAGAAAAAGGAACAAAACTGTTTCTTAATAAGGTGTTGCCTCTTCAGGTAACTCTCAAGCTATTTGTGTCCGAGTTAGTAACTAACTGTTGCAGAAAGCAATTTGGAAGTGAGAACTGGTTCTGTGATAAGAGAACTGGGTTAATTCTAATTTATGAGAATAACTTCAAGAACTGCAGCAAAAAATCTTTCCAGGTCTACAAGTTCTGAAGCAGTCTGAGAAGCCCCTTGTACCAATAAGGGAACAGGTCATGAAAGGCTACAATATATTGATGTAGGCTACAAAAACTGACAGTAATGAACTAAAAAACTCTATTGAAATATCTTGAAAATTATTGCCATTAAGCAATAGGTCAGAGTTGAATCTACATGTAAAGATATTAAAACAAAGCAGAACCTTTGTCTGTTGGCAAAGATGCCATATCCCTTACACACAAAATTGGTTCATTTCTTTTATTCCCTGTCCTGCCACCTTTTACATAGCCTGAGGTTTTTTCCTGATATGATCTTTTTTTAGCAAAAATAAATCACTTATTTAACCTTCTAAGGCTTTGAAGCCTGTTCTCTTAAAACCTTTCTTACACTCTCAATTAATAAGATGGAATTTAAAATTCGGGTGACATATCCTACTTTTCACAGTCTTCTGTAGGCCTAGTTATAGCTTAGACTTCTTTAGCTTTTTTTTTCAGTTGATAGAGTTTCAATTTGAGAAAAATGGAAATAATAAATTTTAAAATATGATGTGGAAACTATTGTCTAATTTCTTTTTTAAGTTTTGTAAAGAAGGAAGTCTTTCTGCCATCAACCCTTCTCTACAAGACCTAAGATTTTGCAATTCAACAATTCAAATTGCCACAAATCATACTCATTTCTAATCTTCAATCTTCTTTCTAGGTTTCTTTTTTAATTCCCTCAACTTCCTTTTGACTATTCCCGTCCAGCCCAACTATCTATAAACAAGCTGATAAAGGTAAATTCCTGCTTATGTCAAGGAGATGATGCAATACTTTATTATTGATGGAATTTATGAGATAATGTGTCTTACAAACAGAACCATACACAACACACTGACTATAGCAGCCTGTGTTTTCTTTTATGTGCTTGCATAACCAACACCTCCCAAGACTCCTGGTCCAGAAGGATAAAGGGTTCTTCTTTATTTTGCTTAAAATTCTGCATATTTTTGAAGGATTTTATTCCTGGCTTTTTTTGGGTCATCACACAGCCCATTTCTCTTCCTTTTCCAATATCTCTCTTTTTGTCCTGTTATTCCTATCTCTAACTGCTATTTTTTAGTCAAAATTGACTCCTTTCCTTATTCCCTAAAAAAATGCACAGCTTTGTGTATTGCTGCACTGTTTCAGATATCCTAATTTCTCTTCTTTAGTGAAACTTTCTTGTCCTGCTGTCCTGGTTTCAGCTGGGGCAGAGTCCGTTTTCTCCTTAATAGCTGGTACAGGGCTGTGTTTTGGATTTGGTATGAGAATTATGTTTATAACACTCTGCTGGTTTAGCTGTTGCTAAATAGAGCTTACTCTAAATCAAGGGCTTTCAGTGCCTCATGCTCTACCAGTGAGGAGGTACACAAAAAACTGTGAGGGAGCAAGGCCAGGACAAATAATCTGAACCGACCAAAGGGATATGTCGTAACACAGAACACCATTCCCAGTGTACAATTACTCAGAAGTAGGGACAGACTGGGAATTGGTCAGTGAGCGGTGATCAATTCTAATGTGCATCACTTGCCTATCTAAGATTCTTAACTCACTTTCTTCCTCTCCTTTCTATTACAATGATTACGATTATTATCATTAGTAGTTGTAGCGATATTATTATTACTACTATTACTATCATTAACAATGTCATTACTATTATTAACAATATAGTAGCTATTATTTTTATTATTAATAATATTATTATTATTAATTAGCATTTTAACTTTGTTTCAATTATTACTCTGTTCTTATCTCAAATGACAAGTTTAATTTTCTTTTCTTTCCTGATTCTCCTCCCCGTCCCACTGGGGCAGATGGGAGNTGCAAGGTTTAACCATCAATCTTGGCTTAAATCTGTAATCTCTGGTGGGTTGGTCATTTCTCTAACAAAGATTTTCAGCACCAGCTGTTCAACCTTTGCCAAAGCTCTGTAAATTGATTGATCTGTCCCAGTTCACACCCTCAGGACAGAGTTGGTCTATTGGCCCCTATAATCCTGAATGACAGTGTGGATTAAAGCATGCTCAGCATCTGAATTAATTTGTACTTGTGAGTGGAATGCATTCTGAAAGTACATTTTAAAATTTTAAATCAAATTATTTTGTTTAATTATCCTTGTGTACTACAAGAATAATATTCTACAAACAAACATATCCATATGCAAAGAAGTTTATATGCCTAACAGCACAGACTGGTTGCAGACATACTTTATAGCCCTAAATTCAGCTGAACCCAGTGAAAGGAATCCTAGGGGGCAGAGGAATGGAAGAAATATCTAAGGAACGAAAGCTGTTCTTAATCACCAAGTGTTCATCATGATGAAATTGGAAAAATGCCCTTCTCTGTTTATTCTCTTGGATTTTTAATAATTGATTGCATTAAGACACTTAGTAAATACTAGAATAATTTCTTAATCAACATTGAAATAAATCTACATATGTTTATTTCTTGTCACAGTTATAACATTAATATATTTACTGTCTCTTGTACTCCTTGTGCATAAGAACACAATGAAAAGATACATTTTTACCTTAAATGCCTACATTTATCAGTAAGTGATAAGACAGTGAAGGTTTAAAATAATGATCATGTCTTTTCCAACTTATTATCAATAAAGCTATAGGAAGATTAAGGTAATGTGCAGTAGAACAGCTAATCATTTAACAAGTCAGCGTGTTCCTACTGACACTCTTTGAAGGTTAAACAAATTCAACAGAGATATCTTTTTCTGCATCAATGTGTGTACACCCTACTTGTGGCTGGTCCCCAAAAAAGAAGCCGATCATGGGTATATTTTAAAATGTGAGTTCGAACTCTTGAGTTCAAATCCTGTGCTCCTCCTTCAAAAAAGTTTTCTCGAGGTCAGTGGAAGTTCTTACCTTAATAAATTAAGAATAAAATCACTCCTGAGGAAAAGAAGTATGAAAAGCAGTATGAGATTTAATGATATTACCAAAAGGAGACATTTATTTTAGTCTTGTTCCTAAACAGGTTAGGGCTTTGTTCTGTTCTGTTTTGTTTTGTTTTGCATGCTATCTCTTTTAAATTGGGTCTTCACGAAGGGGAAACATTACATTTTTTTGGTAGAAAACTTTCAGATCTAAAAATTTTGTCATTTCTTGGTTTACAAAGAGACACATTTTATTCATAAGTTTTTAGGACAGCCAAGCCTCTTTGCTTTCAGGTTAATTGCTTCTGGGAAAATGTGGCAGTAAGCAGATGATTTATGACTTGATTTCACACAACTGCGCATCCCACCATACACTGGAAATAGAGCAAATTAAAGCATAAAAATATTTACAATAAAGACCTCTGCAGATCCATTATTGGTGATATCATCTACCATTACAAAAATTCCATCCTCAAAGTCCAAAAAAACACACTGAGCAACTTTGAAATCCTGAACTACATAAAAGAATAATACATTTTCTTACCATTTTAACTTTTTATTTCCAAAAAAAACTGTATTTAGTTAGGAATCCTACATTCTTGGTAGAACAAAAATTTTACTGAGTGAAGGATCTTTTAACATTCCTAAAGCTTTTATTTAAAGTCATCATCAAAGTAAGTAAAATAATTGGAATTATTTCCCATTGCTATGACCTGTGTGTTAACTGTCATCTACAGAAGTGAATTTTACCAGTGAGCTGTGTTAAAGACTACCATGATTTTTGAGAATGCTTTCTTAATATGCTAGGAAGAGGATTACCCAGAATGTTGTTCCAGATCATCTTTCTTAAATAGAATTTCCAGTTTCAGAAAAAATTCTTTTTGCAACATAGTCTTTTATGCATTCTTTTTTTCTTTTAATGAATGCTTATATTGAAAAATAGCAACAGTATTTTCAATCTCTCTGAAATAAAAATTTACATGATATATACTTTGTTGTTTCCAAAAAAAAAAGCATAAACCCCCAAAACTTTTCAAAGAACTAACCATTCAGCACAGCAGAAATAAAGAAAGAACATGTTAGGGAAAACACAGAATTTTTAACTACGAGAATACATAATAGAAAGTTACCTTTTACTTCATTACTCCTTTAATTTTGCATAATGTATAGTAATGTTTTTTTTTTTAAAACCTACAGTTCTTCTATATCTGCCTCATATTACAAACGTTACGTTTCTACAGGTAGATATGGCCTTCCTGAATTCATCGATTTAATCTTCTTAAGCTCTGCCTGATTTTCTTGAACATTGAAAACTTCTGGAATTTTGAGATTCAAGGACTCAAAAGCAGGCTTCTAAAGTTTACATTTAGGTAATTACTTGTAGCTAGTTTTATATTCATGGAGTTTAATTTACAGTGTAAATGACTAGTTCGGCCATCTAAGCATTTTTTTCATATTAAATCAAAGGCATACATGTTAATTTTTTTACATATTCAAGCACACATACATACATACACACAGATACTTATAAATAAAAAAAATAAAGAATCAGCAGCTAAAGAAAAAGTCTTATGGCCTTTTTTAGAACTATTTTTAACATTTGTCCAAATATATACTAAACAAAGAAATTAGGATATAAATTATATTCATTAGATTTCTTTTTATCAGCTAGGAAATACATTTTTATTTTTACTCAGATACCTGAGATGATAGAAAAAATTGGGCAAACACTAAGAACACTTCATTGCACCCAGGAACATTCCATTGTTACTGGCACAAATAGCCAATTGCTGTGACATTAAAATCTTCCCTCCTTTTAGGAAATTAAAAGTATTGAAAAGTGAAGTTCTAGCCAAAAGGCTTTGAAGAACAAACTGGAGAGCAGCTGCTTAGAGGTCCTCTCAGATTTCTGCTGTTCTGTAAAGAATCTGTGCCATCCCCATATATATTTTATCTGCATATCAGAGATTTCTGAGGGAAAACATTTTCATTTCTCTTTTCTTTTTACACTAAAGCTTCTCATTTCTCATTTCTTACAGGAATAAATCCTTGAAACAGCAGATATTGCCTTAATCTATTATGCTTGTTTTCATGCAGAGGGGAAAAGAAGTACCAAGAGGGGAAAGGAATAACTAATTAAGGCAGATGTTTTTCAAAGTTGACTAAAGAGAAAATTTTGTCCTAAAGAATCTTAACTGTTAAAAAGTAGATTTACAGGCTCACATTCTTAGGTAAAAAATCTATTCAATCAGATGAGTTATTTAGGTAGACTGAAGTGCGACGTGAAATTGATGATTGTACTCTCAAAATATATCCCTTATTCAAATATTTCTTTTGAAACAGGAGTTTCATTCGGCATGCTTTTTACCACAGTTATAGTTTCTTCAGTGTTTCAACATGGACATGAGCATAAGATCAATATCCACAGGAGGGAAGAAATTATTATAACTAGAGTTGAGCTGTTGGGCTGAAATGGCTACTGATTACACTTGCAAACTGATACACAAGACACCTGAATTAATATCGGTATGTTATGCATATAAATAATGTTTATTTTATGAAACACTTTATCCTGAAGGTAAATATGTGGTTGGGGTTTGAGGTCAATGTGTTTGCTTTAAAATAGATACATAGATACATTCAGAACTCCATTTCAAATATGAAAAGAAGCTGACCTTTAAAACCATGGTTGCACATACTTAATTTCAAGAATATTACACTTTATTTGTGCTAGCATATCCAGCTGATACAACAGTATTTCAAAAAGCAGGTCTTTCACTTTGGTACTTCAGAATCTCTAAATATATCGAAATTGTCTTAGAAAGAATCGCCTTGAATGCCTCCCAATACAATTTAATTGCTTCTAAGGAAAGCAAGGTCCTTTGTACATATTTTCAAAATTGCTGGCTTTAAAATAAATAATTACGATGGTATACCCAACATTAGGTATTTTCAAGTAAAAAAAAAAACCACCATGATTTCAGTTTTCTAAGCATCATTGCTTTCTTTCTGTCATGGCAAAAGCTTTGATTTCCACCCTGGGAAAACAGACTTCCTAGATACTGTTACTCTATTTTCACTGCAATAAGGAAAGGAAATATGATGCAAGTATCAATTTCTGATCCAAACTTTCAACTCCTCTCCTGTCTTTGTAATAGACAAGTCTTTTCCCGTGTTAGATAGATTCTTCATGTTTTAGAGACTATTCATCTGGTGTGAAATAGGTAACAATGCTACACATATGTGTAAGGTTGTAAAATTGCACCTGTAAGTGAAGAATGGTAGGAGCTAGGAAAGAGACAGAAAACACAGACAGAACTAATGGATGTGAGAAAGAGAATGAACATGAGTCAGCAGTACCCTGGCAGCCAGGAGGGCCAGCTGTGTCCTGGGGTGCATCAGGCACAACATCGCCAGCCAGGCAAGAGAGGAGATTGTCCTGCTCTGCTCTGCACTGGGGCAGCCTCCTCTTGAATATTGTGTGAGGTTTTGGGTGCCAGAGTATAAGAAAGATGTAAAGCTATCAGAGCACGTCCAAAGGAGGGCAAAAAAGATGGTGAAGGGCCTTTAGGGAAACTTTATGAGGAGTGGCTGAGGTCACTTGTATTGTTTAGCCTGGAGAAGAGGAGACTGAGGGGAGACTGAGGCAGTCTACAACTTCCTTGTGTGGGGAAGCAGAGGGACAGGCACTGATTTCTTCTCCGTGGTGACAGTGACACAACTGAAGCAAATGGCCTGAAGTTGCTTCAAGGGAGATTTAGGTTGGATATTAGGGAAAGGTTCTTCACCCAGAGCGTGGTTGGGCACTGGAACAGGCTCTCCAAGGAAGTGGCCACAGCACCAGCCTGACAGAGTTCAAGAAGCATTCGGACAATACTTTCATGCACATGGTGTGACTCTTGTTAATGGTGCTGTGCAGGGCCAGAAGTTGGACTGGATGATCCTTGTGGGTCCCTTCCAACTCAGCATATTCTGTGATTCTGTGAACTGTGCTTCTCTGCTAGGAGAAGCAAATCTGTAGAGCTAGAGGAAGATGAACAGAATTGTCCAGAAAGATTTAGAATAAGTTTGGGTGGCAGAGAGAATACCTAGTTTTCACTATGAATGACCAATTTTCACTTTCTATGAGTGATCCCTGAAAATTATTAAACATCCTTCTCTTCAGAAATATTCCTCGTTTCATTTGTTTGTCAGGTGTATTAGAAGGCAAAAATCAATCAAATAAGCTTTCATGGAAGATCATTAAACAACTTTGCTCTCAAATAAAAAGCATGCAGTACAAAACACGAAAGGATTCTTCTATTGTGTTGCTTAAAACTGCAAATACTGCATGGTCTTAAGACACTTTACATGTACCATAAACTCCATATTTGTATTTGGAACCCAAGTAAGGAAGTGGCATACAAAGAAGAAAAGATCTGACAATGTTAATCAATGATTAAGTGAACAGCAAATGCAGGGATCAGTACCTTTAGAGAAAATGTTCATTGAGCACAGGAAGAACACAGAAACATTACCCAGACATTCAAAAACGTAATAAAGGCAGACCTCTGCTGAACCTGGAAATGAAGAAGAGATGCAGAGAGCTAAAACACGGCTTCTACATTTACAGCCGAAGCAAAGCTAAAGCTAAAGATAAAGTAAATTCTATTCTCATGCAAAAAAAGCAGAAGAACTCATGACAATGGACTCAGAAAAACGTGAGGCAATCAGTGCTGCTTTGGATTTTGTCTTTAGTGGAAATGTTGCTTCTGAAGTGTTTCAGGTTCACATTGCCTAGTGGCAGAGTCTAAGGGATTACAGTACTATTCATGAGATAAGAAGATGAATTCAGGGATAATGCAGCAAACTGGATACACACAGGTCCATGGGAGTAGATAGCAAGGGCACCAAGGGAACCAAGCAATTTCTACTAGACTACTCCCTGTCATCTCTGAGAGATCATGGTAGACTTTCCCAATGGCAAGAAAAGAAATGTTATGCCCATTTTCCAGAGATAGCAAGAAAATAACTCTAGCTTAGACTTTTAAAAACTGATCTCTTAAAGATTTGGTATGAGGAAATTTGGAAATAGTGACACAAGATGCTTGCACTAGAACAAGTAAAAAGTGTATTACATAATTACTTCTGGCCATTCACAGATTACTTAGATAATGTGAAAATGTTTTCCTCTATTATCTGAAACCTAAACTTGTCAGTTTGGGTATATCACACATTAGCGAACTCAGAGCTCTCTTACCTGCTCTTTAATCTGAAAAATTATTGAACTCTGAAATGAAATCCTGTTTCACTGTGGTTTAAGTTAATTTTTTTCCTGTTAGTTTCAAAATACTCCTGAGAGAAATACTAAAAAGTGCAAAAGCTTTACTGTAATCTCACAGGTTGGGGTTTTTTTCTGATGAGTAATAAGTTTGCGGCTGATAATGAAAACATTCAAGTAGGACAGCAAGAAGGGTAAAAGTAAGAGCTTCTTGAAGCACATAAGTAGGAGAAGGTAGACTAGGAAAATGTGAGCCTGCTGCTGAACAGGGTAGAGGCCTTAGCAACACAGGACAAGGAAAAGGATCAGGTATTGAATGCCCTCTTTGCCCCTTACTTTACTGGTAATACTAGGAAGACATAGTCTTGGTAGAAGAGGGTCAGGTCAGGAAATACTCAAGCCAATTAGACATATGTAAGTCTGTGGGTCTTGATGAGATGCAGCCACGAGCGCCAAGAGAAGGGGGTGGTGTTATTGCAAGGCCACTCTCCATAATCCTAATTGGCCATGGCCACTGAGGTATGCCTGAGGACTAAAGAAAAGCAAAAGATACACCTGGCTTCAAGAAGGGCAAGAAAGAGGACCCAGGGAGCTACAGTTCCGTCAGCCTCACCTCAATACCTGGGAAGGTGATGGAGCAGCTAATTCTGGAAACCATTTCCAGGCGCATGAAGGACAAGAAGGTGATGAAGAGTAATTGACATGCACTCATGAAGGGGAAATCTTGCTTGACCAACCTGATAAAATTCAATTATTACCTTATTAGCTTGGTAGACAAGGAAAAAGCAGTGATATTTTCTACCTGGACTTCAGGAAGGTTTTTAACACTGTCTCCCAACTGTCAGAAATTAATATGACGGAGTGACATTTTATTGTGAAATTAATTTACTTTTCTTTTTAAATATTCAGGACTTTTTTTTTTTCTGATATTATTTTCTAATTACAATACTTCTGAACCTTCACCTTTATGACAGTGCATGATTTAATAGGTAAATTGCAATAAAGATATGATGACAGCTTATTTAGATATAGTATTATTTAATTTTTTTTTAAATCTCAGTTAATTAGGGGGGAAAAATAATTCCATTTTATATCATAAAATAACAGTCAAACAGTCTTAATTTTTTCAAGAAAAGTCACTTAACTGTGAAAATACATTTCTTATTCTTTTCATCTCAAAAAATTCTCCAGAATATGAAAGCAGTGTGAAAATTTGAAACTTAACAAAATCTGAGCAAAGTTTCTTTATCCTCCTTTATTTTTGTTGCTCCAAAAGCAGATGTGTCTGTATGGCTGATCAAGATAGTCAACTGTTAACTGATCCACCTGAAAAATAAACATTTATTTGCTTTCTTTTCTGGGTTAGTTTTCCAATAATTCCCTGATCTAAAACTAAATATGACATGGCAGAGCACTATAAGGGATTGAAAGAGGAATTGAATCCCACTGAAATGGAAAATAAGGATAAGAGATGTTCAAAGAGATTTCACTGTTGCAGAATAACCGGGAGAACACAGCAGAGGTAGCACCACGCGCTATTGCCTCAATTAGAACAAAACATAAAAAGATCAATTGTGTAGAGAATCTGGTCCGATACTAAGTAGAAACCTCCAATGTCTAATCTGGAATTTTACTCTACAGAGATCAAAAATCTTTAGGTTTTACTTATGCAACAAATTCCCATGTGCATTCTTCTTTATGCAGTGTTACATATGATACCTTATTTTGTCAAGGTGCTCAGTGTTTTCTATCAGGTGAAAAAAGTTATTTTCCCACTGAAATCTGGGATGCAAGGAGGCTCCATACTCTCAGACTCAGATTCACTGGAATAATTATATTTTACCTAAACATTCTTGAATATATACATACACACACAGACACACATACACCCAGGAGTACAAACGCAAAACAATGTCTGGAAACTGTTCAGAATATTCTACTCTGAAATTTTATTTAGCAGTGAATTAAGATAATACCAGTGTATCCCACTGAGGTTCATTCATTGTGTTTTTAATAGGATTTATAAAAAATACTGTGTAAGATATGTAATTATGGGGAAGATTATCAAGGTCGTATAGGTTCTACATATTGTAAAAGTCTATTTGTCATAGTTCATGACACAAAGCATTATTCTCAGCCTGCACAATACGCCATCAAAGTAAATGGAACACAGATATTTAATTTTTTTTTCAAATTAATAGTGGTCTTAGGTGCAAGCTAACAATAGAGTTGTTTTTTTTTCTGGCTGCTACTGTATAATATTGATGGGAAAATTATCACTAATTTATTTATCCATTTTCATTATGCAGTACATGAGTTAGAGAATGCAGATGCATCATTTGGAATTACATACTAGGGAAGTTCTAGTGACTTTAAAATAATCATATAAAAGATGAACAAATAATTTTTACTATTTTTCAAAAATGTCCTGTCTGAGTTTAAATCTTTTCAAAATGCTAGGACCTCATCAAATAAGTATAAACAATTCACCTGAAAAATCTTTTATGAAAGAATGCAAATGAAAATAAAAGACAACAGGAAAAAGTACTTCAAATATATGTATAATTTATGAAATAGTAGAAAAAAAATACAACAATATTTACATAGAATCATAGAATCATTAAGGTTGGAAAAGAGCTCCAAGATCATTGAGTCCAACTGTTAACCTAACTCCACTGTGTTTACTACTGAACCATATCCCCACATCCCACACCCACACACCTTTAGAACCCTTCCCCCACAGGCAGCCATCTCTGCTGTCACAAGCCAAATTGTCACTACAGCAAATAGTGACACTTTTTAACTTTAGCATATGATCCACATTTATCTCTGTTTGCTCAGTGAACCAGCAAATATTGGCTCTCACACAAGCTTTTCAATAACTAGCATTTGGTAAATATGAATAACTAAGCTGTATCTATTGTGATGGTATTTCTAACACAGAAATCTCCCATTTGAGGATAATGTATAAACAAATATGCAGATAAAACACTAGGAAAACAAGACTATCTATGTTTCTAGACTCATAAAAATATACATTAATGATTTAATTATATCCACATATGTTATAGATTATCATTTTGTAGAAGAAGAAGGGCCTTGTGACACACATTAAAAAAAAAAAACATTTTGCAGGGGCATATGAGCAGCTTGACCACCAAGAGGGCAAAGGAGTTGTACAGGGGAGGTATTCGAGTAACAGAAAGTTGAAAAACCAAGAACAAGAGAAATGCAAGGAATGCAAGTACGTATATGCTGACTAATAAATTAGAAGTACTGGAAAACCCAAGGAAAACAGTATCAAAATGCAATGTTAAGGTCCTTCTTTTGAGAGAGAAAGAAATAGCATTAAAGCATCAAGCGTGAAGAAGAAAGATGGAAACACCATGGGGTGTATTGCTACTTTAAAGTTTAGTAGAGTTTATTTTAAAAGTTTAAAATTGGCCTTAAAACTTATCACTATTTAAACAGCTCCACCACAGCAATCTCTAAGATGTCATTTATTCTCAAAAGTTGAAAACAGCAGTAAATGATCTTAGTACTAACAACTTGATAAAATTATTAAGCAATTACTCCTAAAATTAATTGCAGAAAAGAGAAAACACAAGTAAATGTCATTCTGAATTTTACATTCATCTGCATATCTACTGAATATAGGTAATCACTGAATCATATTACTTCTGAGTCTGAATTATACCAGATTTCCAAAGAGTAATGGACATTAGCTGTTCTCACAAGTTCTTTAAAACTCTTATACAGTGTACTAATTTTTATTTATATTTTAGTACTTCAGTTAAAGCATGCAAAATGCCAAACACTCTCCAGATGTATCCTTAGAAACAAAACAAGTCTGGCATTGCAGCAGTCAGTGTAACCAGATGGATTTAGACAGGGGATATAATTCTTTTGTTTGCAACTGATTTTAACTGATTATTTACAACAGCTTCCAGCTCACTTTGCTCTAAATATAACTCAAAATCTTTGTTCTTATCTAACATCTTTATCATATGACACTACTGACCCTGGTGCTATTATGGACATCAGTAACACCAATACTCTCACAGGAGAACGTGACAGTTGTTGCTCCTTTCACTCATCTCTTTGGTAGCGTCAACAAACCTTATACATGCATTGTGTCTTAGCCTTGAAAATATGTGATACAATATGATAATATACCTGCTTATAATATGAGCTTCCTAACTTGGAATGTCTATGAGTTTAACATTATTCAGCTCATCCATAAGGCTGACATAGTTTAAATACAAAGAACATCAACAGCACAAAGAAAAGCAGTGAAAAATTTTACAAAATAATCCAGCTACTCATTCATCTACATATCACTAAGTTTTTGTAGTGAGATGCTATGAAGAATGTGAAACCTTACTATTAGATATTGAAGGAGACAGAATCAGAATTTTTGCATCATTCCTTTTCCCTGAAAATAGTCACAGTATATGTGAAAGGGTCCATAAAGTGTTGGTGCACCTCTAGCAAGTCACAGTACTTTCCCTAAAATATAGCGCAGATACCAATTTTCAGAATGTTTCTAAATAGCAAGGCTTAAGATATAAATTAATCCATTAAGTAAAGACAATAATAAGCTTGCAGTGGAGTTTTTATCTTTCTCTTACACTCTTGTAACATTTCTTGGGAAATATTGCAATTCTCTGGGAGTAGACTAAGGCATGGTTTCAGAAAATTATTTTAGTTTTACTATCAGTAGAGTATTTCGAAATTCCTCTAAGCAAAACTTTGCTAAAACACATAATTTCTTGTTCCAAGAGCAGTCATATTTCTTATACCATACTGACTGTGCATATTATTCTTTCAAGAGTCGTTCATTTCAATGTCATTCAAAACATTGTCTCAGTAACTGGTAGTGTGCTTTAACTGATGAACAGAAATGCTGAAGGGAAAATAATCAGGTAAAACCTTGTATTTCTGATAAAATTTTTATAAAAGAAAAAAAACTGTTCACTTTGGACCACGGAAAGGATTTTCTTTCAACACAAATGGAAAATTCCTTTATGAAGTCCATTAACAGAAGAAAAGGAAATAATGAACAACATAATATGTCTGCAAAAGGAAGAATTTAATTTAAAGGTGCTTTTAGCCAAAAGCCATTTCATTAAGCCAGGGCATAAAAAACCCCAAACAAACAAGCAAACAAAATCCTTCAGTTCTACCTCTTAGCAACTGGAGTATTTTTGTATGTGCTTGTGGGGAAAAAGTCTCTGGATTCTAATTCTATGCTTAATGCATATTCAAATATGCTATGCAAAACATAATAATTTGAACAGTATAAAATTAGAAACTCACAAAACATCCAATATTATAATTGTACCACATGTCACTTAACAAATAAAACAAATGTATGTGAATTCTTTGTGGGAGAAATAATTGATACTAGCTGAGGAGTCTAAACACTTGGCTTTTGGATTAACCACCAAAAAAAACCCTAACCTTCCTAGGATAAGGAATTTTAGCTTGAACTAGTCTGGTGAAAAGGTGTTGTGTTTTATGTCCATTTGTCAGTGTCCTGGCTTCTCACAGATGCCTGATGGCATTGACTGCAGTAGTTTCACCTCCTGTGAGGCAGTCTGGTGGGCTTCCGAGACCAGCCTGACTTCGAACTATAAGTTTTCATCTCTCCATGTGTTACTCAGCCAACAGGTTGCTCTAGACTGTCAATATTGGTCACCTGGTACTTTGGGATGATCCATCTATTTTTCACTTTATTATGCTGATGAGATGAAAAACTAATTAAACTTCACAATTTGTAGTACAAATCCAATGCTTAGGTGTTTGTTTTTTATAATTTCCCCCTTTAAGTGCATGAAAATATCAGTTTATTTAAACACTTGGAAATCTTTATTTTTTTTACTTCATTTTCATTTCAGGTGAACAAAAATTTCAGGTGATATGGAAGAATTGACACAATTCATAAACACTTCTGATTACTACTTAATAGCCTTTTAGTGACTAAAGTGATCTAAAACCCCAAACCAAACCAAACCAAAATTAAACCAGTCTTAAATTATTTCAAATTGCAATATTCAAACATTTAGTAATTTTATGGTTGATATTTTGTGGTAACTCAGTTTTAAAAAACTGTAGTCCAGGTCTATCAAGCAAAAGAGCTTTCATGGACTCCATTTATTCTAGATCAGTGATCAACCTGTGAATCATGGCTACAGTATTAATTTATACATGAGTTTACCTGCTTGTCTCTCCTTTGCTCACTGCAGTAAAACGTTGAGCTGCTGTTGCTGTCAGGATGCTTCATCACCATTTAATACAACCAGCTGTTACATACTGCAAATTACTAAATAGAGCAAACAAAGCTGTGAAGTAGGTGGGTATGTTGAACTTATATATAGTTGGAACCAAAGCAATTCATTGTTATAAGAGTGACAATTAGATATAAAATGATATGCACTTAGGCAATTTACTTAAATGGAAACTCTTAACACAGCAATTTGTGAACTAGACCATTATGGATGTCTTTTTGGTTTCAATCTTAGAAAATTATTTCAAAAAATGTATTGTGTTAGGAATGTTTTTAAGAAGATAATTATTGTAAAAATTCATTCGATAGAATTACATTAAGATGTGAGTGTATGAGAATAAAGCTGTGTATGCAAAAAAAACTTTCTGTGTATAAAATATCTCAGAAATATTGAACAAATAAATGAAATTCAAATATTTCTTCCATAATTTTACCATCAGAGCTCAAAGAAACCACTTTTCTTCATATGAAATTGTCTGTGTGAGAAATCAACTGTAGGCCAAAATGTAATTTATTTAGAAAATAATATTCAATGAAAGATAACAAAAGCTTTGAAAGGTCACATATATAATGCTATAGTAATTCTCGTCAACAATGGGCTTCACTATCATTTATCAGTTCAGTAGTTTACAGTTTTCTTTACCAATTCAATACAAAAGAAGTAGAGATGTCTAAAAAAACAGACAGAACTATTTTGGAAAGCTTACATATTTCATTTTGTAAGGATATTTTAATGAAAAATAAGTACCCTTTCTTGCAACTTGCTATTTACTCTTCATTATTGCTATAAACTGAAATTTAACAAAGTAATCAAAAGACTGATTTTTTAAAAAAATTATTTTATTAGAGCAGAAGGAATTAGGATTACAAGGCAATTGCAAATTTGTCTATTTGTAGAGAGAGTTGTAATGTTCTAGTAAGTATAGAAATCATGTAAATGCAGCTTTACACAAACATATGCATACCTATGAATCCTTGTTTATTGTATGACAAATCACTTATAGAATAAGTGAAACGAAAGCTGCACCAACACAAAATAAATATGGTTATTTGGTTTTCTTTAGAAAAACTCTACAGAGTCCCAAATTGAAAACAAAATAAAATTAAACAAAATTAAACAAAATTAAACAATTGAACTTTGAGGGAATACCCTTTCTACTATTGGACTACACTACAAATGCACTGCTTTCAAATTGAGAGTGCTTTGTTTCATGTTCTTTGTATGCACACTACCAGGAGTTGCAGATGTCAATTGTGAAACAATCCCCCTTCAAATTTCTCTCCTTGAAAGATCAGTTCTGCAGAAAACGTGAAGGACTTGGAAACGGATGGAACTGATAAACTGCCTGTTCATAGCTTGGACAGGCTTACTCTTTGCTGCATAAATAAAAAACTGGCTTGGTGGCCAGGTCCAGAGAGTGGTGGTGAATGCAGTTAAATCCAGATGGTGTTCCCCAGGGCTCAGTACTGGGGCCAGTTCTGCTCAAAACCGTTATTGACAATTTGGATGAGGGGATGGGCTCTATCCTCAGTAAGTTCAAAGACACCAAGTTGGGTGGGAGAGCTGTTCTGCTGGAAGGTAGGAAGGCTCAGCAGAGGGATCTGGACAAGCTGAATGGATGGGCTGAGGAGAACTGCACGCAGTTCAATAGGTCCTGCACTTGTGTCACAACAATGCCATGTATCTCTACAGGCTCAAGGAAGAGTGGCTTGAGAGCTGCTCAGCACAAAGGGACGTGAGGTGCTGTTTGATAGCCAACTGCATAGGAGCCAGCAGTGTGCCCAGGTGGCCAAGAACACCAAATGGCATCCTGGCTTGTGTCAGTGTTTGTCCCACTATACCCAGCACTGGTGAGGCCGCACCTCAGGTATTGTGTCCAGTTCTGCGCCCCTCACTTCAAAGAGGATATTGAGGGGCTGGAGCAAGTCCAGAGAAGGGCAACAGTGCTGGTGAAGGGTCTGGAGCACAAGGCTTATGAGGAGCAGCTGTGGAAATTGGGGTTGCTTAATCAGGAGAAGAGGAGTCTCGGGGACGACCAGATTGCTCTCTATGACTACCTGAAAAGAGGTTGCAGCCAGGTTTTGACACATCTCAAGAGACAGAACAAGAGGAAAAGGCCTTAAGTTGCACCAGGTGAGGTTCAGTTTACATGTTAGGAAAAAAAAAAAATCACTCAAAGAGTGGTTGGGCACTGGAATAAGTTGCCAGAGAGCTGGTGGAGTCACCATCTCTGTAAGTGTTCAAGAAGTATCACGATGTAGCAGTTGGTGATACGGTTTAAGAGTGTTTATGGTGGTGTTGGGTTAATGATGATCTGGAAGGCCTCTTACAACCCTCATGATTCTGTGATTCTGTATATGTACGCATTGGTTAGACGCATAGAAAGGATTGTAAGCACACCCTGACTCTTAGATTCAGATGATTGTGCCTTGACAATAATAAGAAAAAAATAATAGTTGAAAAAAAAAACAACCCAAACCAAACCACAAAGGTCAGGAAAGCAATATCAATTTCTTCTTTGTCTCATGATTTTATAAAAAATACTCCAACCATAAGTAGTGGGCTGATTGAACAAACTAATGGTGCTGTGTGATCACAACAAAGCCTATCTGCACACAGTTAGACATTCAGCTGGAATATAAACACACGCTAAATTAATGTCTGGACAATAAGAAAAATTCTTGATTAATTTCTTTGAGGATTCTAGGGCTTTGTGTGGGATATAATGCCATGAATTTGAGCAGCAGCCTCTTACAAGAGTTTTTAACATATCTTTAGTAAGTTTGAGTGCCTCATATTTTTCTATTTCAGTGTTCTTTGGGATTTAAATGGCAGTTGCTCTGGATATACTGCAGGGGAAACAAACCAAAAATCAAAGTAAGCAAAATCAGAAGAACTCTACACTCCCCAAAACAAAAGAAAACAAAACACACCTCACATCTGAGTTTCATCTTTGGTCTTTCACCAGATTCCACAAAGGTATAAGGCTGTTCAAATTATCATGATCAAGGGAAAAAAAGTGTTTGAAACTTGTATTGCCCACAAAACAATATGAGAGAAAAATAACCCCTCTCCTATCAAAACAACTACTATAATAAATTCACAAAAGGCAAGAAAAAAAGCGGTTGCATTTTATAATAAAAAATTAGATGAGAATCTAAAACTTCTCATCTAAGTTCTACAACTTGCTGCCTTAACATGACTTTTCATCTACAACAAGTTCCAAATTCATATGCCATTTCAGGTTTGTTTGCTTGTTTGTTTGTTTTTGTTTTGTTTTCTGTTTTGTTTTGTCTTGTTTTTTCCCCTCTTCGGAACTCTATAACCTGCCATATAGTAACAGTCTTTTTTCCTTCCCTTTTAAGTATTTTCTCATTAAATAGCAAAGAAAATTAATCTTAAATGTATAATTTAATTTTTTTAAGTCAGTTCCATTAGACTCTTTTAAAGGCACGATTCATAGTTTCTGAATATTTGGGACTGCCAACACTTCATAATCCTCCATGAGTACTTAGCACTGCACTTTGTAATAACATACTTAATTTTGTTTCTATTCAAGTCTTTGTGATACTCTTATTCTTCTTGGTATACATTTCCTTCTGTATAAAACCTTCCAGATCTGTTTCATTAGAAAACATCTATGTTTGTGCATCCCTTCCTTTTTTTTCTTTTGTGTAAGGCAGACCAACGAAAACATTCAATGAAATTATTCCCATTTATTTCCAAAGCTGCATAAATACCCCTTTCCCTCTGTGAACCTACAAAAGTGGACCTTTTGCAATAATTTCTTCCCAAAAATCAATCTGATTAGTCTAGAGGAAATTAGATATTGACTAAAATGCAAAAACTGCTGTCTTCATGAAAAGACATCACTGGCCTTGATATGTGTATGACATATTACTTATTCTCTTCCTGTGTTTAGTCAGATAACTCTTTATTCTGGATCTCAGAGACTGTTTACCATGAGACAGTTTAACTAAAACTGTTTTGTTAAAATATGCTTTCTTCCTAAAATATTGAATACTGAAAATATTATGCATTATTTAAATTTAATTGCTACTATTTTTCCACTAAATTTGTAGGTCTGTTACATTTTCTTTTGTTTTCCTTTTAAACTTAATTGTTTCCTGGAAAATACCACTTTGCAGGAGCACCATTTCTTCAATTTAAGTTTTACTGTCACCATTTTTTCGTTTTATTATTTCCTCTTCTCCATGGCAATTTTGTTTTGTGACAGCTATAATTATATATACATTTGAATAAAATTGAAAAACTGGGGAAAAAAGATGAGCTACCTTTGTACTTCAGCGATTTGTATGAGACCTCCTTCCAACAGACAACACATCACAAGGCAGTAATTCCTCCCTCTTTCTTCCCATCTGCTTTTAGTGAAATATTTATTAGAAACAAACATCTCTTTCAACACAAGCACAGAGATTCATGAAAAGTCTTGTTTTAGCCACCTGAATGCCAAAATTATGTTTTCAATTCCAATTGATATAATATTAAGTAGAATTGCCTTTCCTGGATTTTCTGAATTACTTTTTCAGGTTTATGAAAATGCCACAAATAAATGAGTAGTTTTATTTTGTTAAGAATAAATGATTTCTTCTTTTGCCAGAGAAATATGACAGACCAAGATAAAAGAAAATTTTTTTCAAAAGCCATTCTGAGGGCCTCTATCTGCAGGTAAAAAAACAAAAAAAAACTAACAAAACCAAATCCCAACTTATCTTGTTATAGCCAATACAGTCATAGTACTAAATTATTTCCGATTATTATGTTAATTAATTTTAAATTTCTCACCGCTGTGATTTGCTGTCACAGCACTCAGGATGTCAACAGCAGTATACATGGTGTATAGCTAAACGGTTCATAAAATCTATATATTTGTCTCCTTTTGAAAGCTCTATTTCTCTCTGAAAACAGAGAAGGCCATGTATGACAGTGACTCTGCTTTCTCTCATGTGAGTAATCCTTTAAAATGAAATCCTTAATTTAAAAAATAAAAAAAAGGGCTAAATTAAACTAAAAAATAATACCGGGTAAATTCATTTATTTATTAAGAAAAAACAAATAAACAAACAAACAAAACAAACCCTAACACATTTTCAGCTAAATCTAAATTTAAAAAAACAAAATAAACAAAACTAAAACAACAACAACAACAAAACAACAACAAAAAAACCCACCAAAAAATATACAGTCAGCCGTAAATAAATGTTGACTATTTTATGGTCACTGAAGAGAATAAAACAGTTTTCAATCTTCTAATACTTGTTAAACTATAAATGCTATTCTCATATCTCTGGGTTATCCAGCAACAAGCCACTAATACAGTGTAATTTATAATTAATGTTCTGCTGTCAGACTAAATGGAAAAGGTTCATCCCATCAATTTGCTGGTTCAGAAGTACTGTTAAACTTCAGTGTTGTCTATCATCAATTTCTACTTTCCCCTGGACAAATTTTCATTGACAGAATAAGCTTGGTATTAATTATTCCATTGCAGTCTTATGTTCTAGTATTCAGAATGGTACTCATGTTAGAGGGCAAGTTGAAAATCTTATATATAGTACGAGGCTCTCTTTTTACCTTCCATATGCTTGTGGGTATAATAGGAACAGAGAGAGGATATTCACAGCACCCATTTTAGTTTGTTGCCTAAATTAGAGTCTCAGTCTTCCTAAATTTCCTCCTCAGAGTCATTGTGGTTAACGTAGGTAAGAAGCACTACCAAAACAAATAAATTAAAAAAAGAGATCAAACAAAACATACGGATCATCTATTGTCGATAGATGGTCTTACAAATGTATGGTCATAAAACTTTGCAAAGCAGTGGAAAAGATATGGCTACCCTGTGAGATAAATTTAGCTCTATTACTACTTAATTTTATTTCTTTTACATAAATAGTGATATAGGAAGAAATAGGAAGTAATACTAGACCATGAAGTGCGAATAGTGTTCATAAGCCACAGAGTTCTACTTTTCACCACCCCTTGACAGAAAAAGTGGAATCCACAACTGCAAATTTAAAGATGAGACATCTCAATATCGCTGAAATGAGATACTATGAAATCTAGTTCCAGATAGAAAATATTCTGCAGGAATGAAATATCATCTGCAAAATCTGTTTTCATTCAACATTCCTCTTTTGAGAATGCTTCAGTAGTTTTTATGGTGTTCTTTACTTGCACTATAATTGCTGACTTTGAAGTGAAAATTCAAACTCGGCATATCACATTTCTTGTATATATATACAACTGACTTTTAGCAAAATACTTAGAGAGTTAAGCTCATTATTGATGTTTATCCATGAGAAGTATGTAGTAAAGATCCAGAAAACCTGGTAATGACTTATAACCATAACCTTTTGAGTAAATTGAGGCTAGAGGAAGCTGTTCTTCAGCTTAAAACTTCAGTTGAGAATCAGGGAGCTGGATGCCCATACTGTAGGAAGGAAGCTGATGTATGCTGACTCTGAATCTGCTCTTAGATGCTTTAATGGATGTACCGTACACTGTAGGAAGAGATACATTTCAAATGTTCATGGCATTTTTTCATACAGTATTGACTTGAGTTTTAGCGTCAATTTATGTCTCACAATACAAGAAGGCTTATGAAAAATCAGCAAATCTTAAGCTTGCCCGTGACATGCTTGGGGTTTTTTTGCATAATTATCAGATGTATATTCTCTACCTCCATAGAAAATTTGCTGTGATGAGAAAGATTGTTTTGCCACTGAAAGACCAATAATGTGCTTGGATTTTAGATCTTGAATTTTAGATCTTCATTCTATTTCAAAGTGACTATATATCTACATAATGCAGAGTGATGACCTTTTACTAAGCAAATATGAGGCTCTTCTATTTTTCTCCAGAGTTTTTAAACAAATATTTGTGATATTGGTTATTCAGATTTGCTTATTTATGTGATCTTGTCTGGGTAACCCTGCATTTATTTTTGAAAACTGAGTTTTAGCTAGGGAATGTAGATATTTCTCTGATAAATACAGTTCTTTTAAGTACATTTCACTAATGTGTTGAAAATTAGTAAGCATTGTTACTTAGGTTGCCTTACATTTTTTTTTCCCCAACTTAGATAAAACAGATATCAAAGGGGTTTTGTCTGTTTAACTTTTACCATTTAATCCTAAGATAAACATCTATAATCTTAATGCCAAGAATTTCAAAGGCACCAAATAAGAATTTATTTAAAATACACACACACACAAACACACTTCTCAATGGAAAGCGCTGCTTTAAACTAAAATGTTTTAAACTATCTGCTTTCCTCTTAAAATGTAAATTCAAAAAAACAGGGGCTAATTTTTTATTTTTGTATTAAATCTATTTTTCTTTCCCTTTTTATGAACATCAAAATATTATATTCAGAATTTAATTTTTTTAACAAATTAAATCACGGTTTGCTCAGAGAATTTTAGCCTAATGTATTTTATTCTCTTGGTTTTGTTAAAGTACTGGGGCAATTAACTAGTCTTTCACTGACTTGATTCAAAGACAGTTAGCAACTCACTGCACAGAATCATAGAATCATTTCATTTGGAAAAGAAGCTTAAGATCATCGAGTCCAACTGCCAAGTAGCCCTACCAAGACCCCCAGTAAATCATGTCTTTAAGTGCCATATCTAGACACGTCTACTTGTTTATTTTCCTTAGTTCTCTGAAACTGCAGTCCAGAAGTCTGTATCCTTTTGAAGTATTTCTTGATTTCCATCTTTTAGAAGGACCTATATTTTTAGGTTAAGAAACCAAAAAACATTGATCCTTCTAAAAGATGGAAATCAAGAAATACTTCAAAGGAATACAGACTCCTTAACCAAAAACCCTTAAAACTGACTGCCCCAGTGTGATTTAGTGAAATAGAGACACCAGAATTTGGTATCTGAAGGTCCATCCAATTCTATATACCAATACTGGCATATTAAATAAACCATCAAAAAGTTTATGGAAAACAGACTTTTTTGAGTTGAGACTTAGTCTGATTTTAAGCCTAAAAATACATGTTTTGGTATTATAAAAGTATTCTCTCAGTATTAAGTCAATCCAAAAATCCATAGTACAATTTTGACAGTGGCCAATAGTTGACTTTTAGAGAAAGAAAGATGAGTTAGAACAGTGTAGAATGACCTGAAGATATCAGCAAGCTTTAATTCCTTCCAGATTTTTAGCATTAATGTAGCATTTATTTCTCCAAATTCAAATAATTAATCTTTTGGTTTTGTAAAATCCTTTCTTATAAATATGGAGAACAATTTTCATGTTACTGATTTTTTCTTTCCTTTTAAAGGCTGAAGTTTTGCCAGTTTGCTCTTCCGTGCTGAAGGACCAGGCTTGCTTTATTTATTCCAGAAGGAGATATTTGTTAGAAACATGCTTCTGTTTCAATTTGCTCATTCTGACCTTGACTGCACTTTGAAAAAACACTGTCTCTAGTCCAACAGCTGTGTATCTGCCCATAATTCATGAAAGGACATAGTAAGACGAAGCACAGACATGGTCCAGAAAGTTTCATGACAAAATGATAAAATACTGCTTACTTCAGTAGTTATACTTGTGAGGACTCAGATTATCAGTGCTGCAATAATCAGGAATCAGCTTGTCTTCTCCTGAAATGTGATACTAGGAATTGTGTATGTGGTATTTATATTTTTCTTGTTACAGAAAAATGTAATCCCCTTGCAATCATTAATGTTACAATCCTCAGAATATCCAGGAAAGTTTGGGAAATATTGTTGTATTGAACAAATAGAAAAGCTCACATGCAAAACAAGTAAATCTCTTAGAAATATTTAGGTACACAAAAAATGTAAAATAGGACAAAGTGGTCTATAAGAGCGCAACGCCTTGTGTGGTTTTGAAAGTTAGCAGGGGCTAAGGCAAGTTCAATAAACTGAGAGTGCATAAGCTTGAAGTGCCTATTTGGTTAGAGGCAACTGAATCACTGTCTGATTTTGTTTGTTTGTTTGAAGAAGACTGGAAACAGGAAAAAAGGAGAGCACTTATATCCATTTTTCTATGGTCACATGAGTCAGCGACTCTGGCGTTACTTTTCAATTGAGCCTTGTTAGTCTGCAGGAACATACTCTAGCTACTAGATGTCTGTGCCAGGGAGTGCAAGGCAGCACTGTGACCTGTACACTAATCCAGACTTTGTATGGAATCTTGGATAACAGCAGAAATTCTTTCAAAATGAGAAGCCATGTTTTGACTCTTCTTACAAAATAGCCAAAATATTAAATTTCATAGATACTTGTTGTCCTTTTTCTCCCCATTAGACATTTACTCCAACTGAAAAGCAGCCTAGTCTTTACAATGGGAAATGAGAGCACCCCTCAATGCACTCTTCTGCCAAAGTAGCAGCAGTGTCTCCTGGGCCTTCACTGCAACAAGACAAGTGAAACTTAAAATACCTTCTGACTCTTAGTACCTAAATGCATTTGAATAACCCTCTGGGTCTCAGATGCCTATCTTGTACTTCAGATACCTAAGTGCATTTTCGGATCTCACTACTAATATTTATTGATTTCAAGAGTACTTAAATGCCGTGGTGCTTTTGAAATTCAAATTCATCTTCTATCTGTATTTTTAGAGAGCTATTGCTTTTAAAACCCATCACACAGCAAAAAAAATCTGAACCTGGATTAGCTGAATCACAGGATAGCAAATCTAATCAATGATGTGGACTTCCTCACTAATCATACATCTTAAATGTACATACAGTTAAATAATAAAAGTCTATTCCAATAGTCTGAGTTAGTCCATACACTTACTTTAATACAGCTCAGAGAACTAAAAGGTCAATTGATGAAAATAACTATTTTACACTATATATCCCATTTTTATTTACAGATATTTTAATTTCTTTTTGATGTATACAATTTTTATTTTTATATTTTTTTCCCCATGGAACAATTAAACATAATTTAGAATTTATGGAAATACAGCCAGTGTCTATTCACTCAGTTTTATGTTAGCACAAATGCACTGCTCCTTTTAGGAAAACGTATTTTAAAAATTCATTTACTACATATTGGGGTTAAAACCTTTATGATTAAAAATTTATTTTTCACTGTACAGGTACTAATAACAACAACAACAACACAGGGTTTTGGGGTTTTTTTTGTCAAAAAAAGGTATTTTAAACATGTTGAGGTAACACATGAAATATCCATCTTTTAGTAATGATGGTTACTTTGGCCAGAAACAAAATCCCAAAACTCGCAGAAATCCCATAAAACTGTGTTCTTATAAGGATGATTTCAGCTACACTGCATTTCAAAAGAGCTAACAGGAAAATATTTATCCACAAAACATAAAAGAAAACTATATATAGTATGTAATCTTGGAACAACTGTGTTACATTAAAGTTGAAAATGGTTGAAAAAGATCAGCAAAAGCCAAAATGGTCCAAGAAAAAAGAAAAAGCTCAAAAAGTTTTATTAGCAAACTACACACTTCTCGTGGAAATTGGTATATTTTTTGCCCCTACTTTCTAAAAATAAGAAAAATAAAAGTATGAAAGCAAAGAGGGAAGAATGAGAAAGAGAGAGAGAAGAGGAGAGAAGATCACCAGTCTTGGATCCAGACCACCTGGGCTTTGTGGGGATACCTTTTTATAGGTAAGTTTTCCCTACCTTGGGCTTAGGTTTATCACTCTTTATGTAAACGAGTTAGCATGCACAGTCCATTCTTCCGGACCTTTCTGGAAATAGGCTGGGGGGCTTTGAGGCTCTCTATGGGTCTTGTCCCCTCCTTGATCCCATTCCTGCACTTCTACTGTTCTGTTATGCAGTCTCCATTGACCAGAACAGGGAAGTTTGCTTCAGAAAAATGCTGCCTTACCTCCCCTTTCCAGCCACATCCTGTTCTAACTTACCCACTGGAATGGCCCTCATTGTTTGAGGCAGAGCAACACATGAACTCCTCACTGTCCAGGTTTACTACAGTTGCCCAGAGAAGCTGTAGATGCCCCATCCATGGAAACGTTCAAGGCCAGGTTGGATGGGGCTCAGAGCAACCCGGTCTAGTGGAAGGTGTCTCTGCCCATGGAAGGGGGGCTGAAACTCAATGATCTCTAAGGTCCCTACTAACCCAAACCATTATATGATTCCCCGAATGTTTTAAAAGATATTAAGGCAGATATTTTAAGTGGGTTATAAAGATTCATAAAGGAAAAAATGACTGAGACCTCAGCAGTGACATTCACTCAAGACACATTAATTACAGATTTCTTGTCAATCAGTATTACGGCACGTTTAACCGCAGTATAAAAGGGGTAGATTGAACAAAGAAGAAAAGGTAGCGTTATACGGAACAAGGGGCAGCATAAGAGACAGCAGAACCTTACTGAGTTGATACCAGCTGCATTATACTTCCCTTCCTCTACAACATAACACATACTGTGTTTTTTTTAAGGTACTGTGAGACAGATAGTAGAAAAAGTGAAAGACTACTTAGCCATTTCCAATAATGAAGGCAGAAGTAAAGAATCATTTGACAAAAATGTTCTTTTCCTCCTCTTACTTGCTATCTAGGTCAAGCAACTGCCATGTCAGCATAAGTAGTACCTTATGTCTCATTTAACGAAGCAGATATATACAAACCAAACCACACTTCAGCTTATAACAAGGTAGAAGATCTGTACAGACATTCATTCTGTCCATTCTGCATCTCCATCTTTCATTGTTGCCTTTTTTTTTTTTTTAAGGTCTGGCTTGTTGCAAGATATTTCTGTGAGAGGAATTAAAATATAAACAATTTTTCTCCCTGTCTATGACATAGCCTCTCAAACTGACAAAAGCTAACAGGTTTATCTGTGGGAAAAGAACACTCTTCATAAAAAATTACAATTTGTGCCTGCAGGTCAGAGGGAGCCTTTGTCTCCCTGTACAAAATACAAAGATGACACAATGACATTTATCTCCGTGGGGCTTCTCTAACAACATTTCTAATGGAGAACAATACATTATACATCTCTAACAAAACACTAAACTGACTGCAGGTCTCAGAAAATGTTTTTCTAAAAGTGTGATACATTGCACAATACACTACAGACATTGAAACTACCCACATTAAGTTTTTGTTCAATTAAATTTGAATAGATTAGATGTCACTCATGAATTTTCTTCTGCTCTTCTGCAGTAATTCATTTAATTGGCCTCAATGATCAACTCTGGGGTTTTTCATCTCCAGTGAATTTGTTCTGCCCAGGAGCAGAGTTTGCAAGAGATATATCAATTCTGAACACTTTTCTTCAGTTCACTCCAGGTTCCCAAGTAATTACATGACTAGACATACATTTCAGCAAAAGTCACCAAAAAAACCCATCATCCAGATGATTTAAAAAATATTACTTCTTTAAAGTTCCTAATTAATTTCTACCTATTCAGCAAGGCAAGTCTTTAAATTTATTTCACATCAGGTTATTTCCATCAGGTAACGCCCACAGTTAAAAGAATATAACCAGCTACAATATTGCAGTTAGCACATGATATTTCTATTTGAAAACAGTGGATATACAGAGTTAACAGTAATAGTATATGACAATATTGCTAAAAGTATGGATCAGTAGAACACAAGCATCACACTGGGGTTTTGGTGGGTTTTCTTTTTAAAATACTATTTAAAGCAGAGCAAGATGGGCAGTAAGAAACTTTCACAGAGGGAGAAAAAGGAAGAATATCCTGCCTCTTGCTTGATTATCAACTACCGAAGGCCAAACATATGCACGTATCAAAATCTTCACTTTTTAGAAAATGTCATCATTGTAATTCCAAATTTTTAAATCTAATTAAAAGAGAAAGTTGCTGATTTATTTGGTAATAAAATGAGGATATTTATTAAAATTTTATTTATAACATGATAATAATATTTGCATGCAGATAGGTTGGTATTGTGGAATTTAAATGTTTAAAATAAAAAGCTTTCACAAATTCTAAAATGAAAACTTCTGTAAGAAAGTACGAGAAAAAATATAACTGCATCATTATGGACTATGATCCTATTTTCAAGGAATATGTAATTTCATTAAATGCCACTTATAATAGGGAAAATAAATACTTTGTGGAATATGTTGAATTTCTTTGTCAGGCTAGACTGTTTTAGAGATCTTTGTTAGATAATAAAGAGTATTCTCCAAATTTTTGTGTAGGATAGATATGTTTGTGTTGCCTTCAGTAATATGCATCTCAAAATTATATGTGAGGCATTGCCTTGCCTGAGTGTATAGCAATAGGGTTTTTTTTTCCTAATTATAGAGATGCTTAGCAGAAAAGAGGAGGGAAAAATTTCTTGGTGAGAAAAATCCACTCAAGAACAATAGCGAAATTTAAAGCTGGGAAGACTTCAGTTCTTGGCAATGAGGATTTCATGCTCTGGTCAGAAAAAGTAAGATCAAAAGACAGCAACCTATTAAGAGGAGAACCCTACAGTGAGGCAGAAGCTGTCAGCTTCTTGAGGCTGACATGGGCATACTGAGAATCAAGATTTACAATAGATGAGAATTTACTGGGTTCTCAAACACCAGTATACACCATATTTGTGTGGAGACTGAAGGGAATACCAAACATAAGTCAATTAATGATTATATTTTTGCTTCAAAACCACCTCCAGCTGGTCTAAATAATTTAGCAAAATGAACCACACTTCGTTTATAAGTATCTGCTCTACAGCTGCACAATCGTGTTATTTTCCAAGGCTTTCAAATACAAAATATTCAAGACACCAGGAAAATTACACTATTTCTAACTTTCAAGTTAACAGTCAAGGTGACTTCAAAGACTACAACAAGAATGATCTGCTCACAGAGAAACAGTGGTGTAAGTCAGCTACTTTGATCAGACACAATGGAACTGAGCAACAGGAGCCAAAGCTGACTCAGGGACCCCTTATTCTGAAAGTTATACTTCAGAAATGAGAAGTTCTCAACTCAGGTCCTCAACAATAAGTGTTCTGTGGCAAAGAAGAACACTTTCATTTTCAAAATCATGGAAAATTTAAATTTTGGAAAGATATTCTTCTTCTAGATGGCAGAAATCAGGATGAAAGCTTATGTGTGTTCAAATTATCTTGATCAGCCCAGCATGAGAGCCTCCTTTTTTCTCTAAAATAGGACTTGGGGTCAGAAAAAGATTCTTCTGGGCTACAAATGCCTAATAAAAACTCTTGTAAGATTTAGCAGGATGGTTTAATATATATTTATACAAACAGCATGGTAAAACACAACTATTTCGTATATAAATACTCAGTACATTTCTTCCCACTCTGATGTTTTTTCCCCAGATTTTCCCCACCTTTTCTGCCTTCACATATCAATAATCTGTTTAGATATTAATTAATCAAACCTTATTCATACTTGAACATTGGTTTTAACTACCAGAGGAAAAATTATTTATAATAATAGAAGTTGAAACTAAAAGAGTCCCAACAAGTTTATTGTTCATGTGGTCTACTATAGCTGCTACAAAAGGTGTGCTTCAACTGTTCTAGCTGTTTTTAGCCATTTAAATTTAATTTAATTTAGGAAAAAAACAAAACACAGGTTCTTACAGTTTCCCAAAGGAATCTACTGTGTAGTGTAATGGACTTCAGCAGAACATGGTTTTCAATACTAAAGTTTCATGCATGGAGTCATCCCACCATTTCTAGAATTTCCACTTGTTTCTCAGAAACAACAATTTATTGAAGAGGAGGGATGTGATATTGACATTATTGAAATACATATAAGCTGTAATTATTTTCTCTTAACAGTCATTTATTCTTTATTCCATTAATCATTGCATTGATAAATGAAGATAGTAAAATCTAGGACAGAGTTTTCAATTATGTCTATGATGATACACACATTCTATGCACATGTATTTTATGTTTTGTTTTGCTTCATGAAATCTGTATAGTTTTGATATGCTGCAGTCTATTTGGAGTGTGTAACATGTTTGATTTCTCACTGCTTGTTGGTTCCATAACGTTAAAAAAAATGAAACTCTAGAACTGACAGGAGAAAAATGTGTTCTTAATTTTGGACCACTCAAGTGAAGAATCATGAATTCCCCAGACTGATAATTACAGCACTCTTTTTTGAATGCAAGCTGCTGAATTCCACCTCTCTTGCACATATAATTTAGGAGTTTTAGTCGGTGAGTTTGCAAAGCGCACTGAAAGACCGGGAAGCTAACATGTACATGCTGTGCTCCCTTTTTCATCCCCTGTAACCTGTAAATTTTTTTTTTTTTTATCTGAGCCTATAATTTGTCCATACCTGACTACAACAATCCCACACTTTATAAAGGAAAAATAGAGGTTGACCTGTCTTTTCATTGTATCCCCAGTAAAATTCCATTATGTTTCACTTTTACAGTATCATAGAGCAATGTAGAAGTGGTCTTGGTGAAAATAACTAAATCTAGTTATTCCACTTCCTTAACACAAATTATTACTTTGGAGTAAAAAATAAGGAGGTTGCTTTTCCACCTCCTTGTTAAAATAGCATCACCACGTTGTTCAGCCCTACTTTCAGGAGAGAACTGACTGGCTTGAAGTCTGTGTTGATGCTGACAAGGTGAAGCCCTAGTTCATGTGGCTTCTGGCATAGAACCATTTCTAAACTTAGTTTTTTAAATGATCTGCATGCAGACTGGGGGAAAAAGAACGTATCTAGCCTGATGACAGGGATATTCCTCCACAGGTAAAAAAACAAAAAGAAATAATATACTTGAACCTTGTGAAATAAGCTTCCTTGCTTTTGGGGAAATATTTCAACCAGAATTTTATCTTTGGCACTTCTTTTCATTGAACAAAAATGTTTGGAGTCGCTAAACAATTTTCACAGATTAAAACAAGCATAGTGCAATTCAATTATTTTGATGTAAGACATTTTCCACAACATCAGATGATTTTGCCTAAGTTTAGATGTGTTTCTGAAAATGTGTAGGCATCCAAATTTAGGCAAGTAGTCCATATTGGAGGCAATCATTCATTTTAGACTGTTCAAGGTAAAGTAGTTCTTGAAAATAGGTTCTTTAGTGGTTTTTTTTATGAGATCTACATACCTTGACCTTCCTAAATGCCTAAATATGTGACTTGGGTTAGTCTAAAGTAGTTTCGATAGTTTTAAGCATTTAGTCTGCACCTTAAAATATTTCCACACAAGAGTTCCATAAGCTTAAGCAAGCTAGTCTTTCAGAACACAGTATAAATGCATAGGACTTCAGGAATTGACACTCGATTTCCACAGTCAAATAGCTCATTCATTGTATACTGAGACTGTGAAAAGGAATTTTTGCCATGATACTTGAAATTACTTTGACAGCACTACATATTGGAAAGAAAAGTTTTGCATTCTCCTTTGCTTATAATAAAGCATTTAATACATTGTTTCACCCCAGGCATGATCATCCTCCCAGTGAAATAGTGAAAAATTTTTATTGACTTCACTTGTTTTACATAAAAAAAATAAGGAAATATTATTGAACTCTGCAGAGTCCTAAGAGATTTATTTTTAGGGGATGTTGATTATTTATGCTATTTTTATGTTTTAAAACATGAAGTGCAGCTATTTTCTGATTTTGAATTTGATAGTGACAAGCATCAGTTTATTATTAATTGCATAAAATTTAAATAAAAATCACCACATTAAATGAGGATGGTCATGTTTAAGACACATTGTTAAGGTAAGAGATATCATGCAGCTGTCAAAACTTACTGTCTTAGAAAGTCAATATTTTGTAAAGCAATCTGTCAGCTTTAAAATGTGATGTAACTAACTTGTGTATCCTTGTATTTCTGTGCAGTGTTACAACAGCTACAGCTCAGTGGCCACTTTGAATTTGACAACAGAGACATTAATATACAACTCTGCAAAAAGCCACAGCCTCCTCTTGTTTTATCATCACTTCAAATGGACCCTTTGAACATTTTCTAGTATCACACCATCACTGTCAGAATAGAAACTATATAGACATACTCAGTTATATTTTTGGGAATAATTTGCTGTATTTTCCTTAAGTTGTGGGGAAAAAAAAAGAAAAATAAAATCAAAAATCAGCAAGAGTAATCTGCAACAGAAATTAATCTAAAATTCCAATAAATTCTTGTAGCCCAAAGAAAGTGACGTACAATGATGAGATGCTAACAGTGACAATACATACAAAATAGGATTGAGATTTGTTGCTGGAGTCTTAGTTCCTACTTCTACTATTGACTGAGCTTGAAACTTTTCATGTGCATCATTTTGCAAACATGAGATGGACATAAGATTGCATCTTCATAATAGGAATAACCAAATGAGATGTACCAGGGGACCTGACTTTTCAAAATGAGTTTTAGAATCTGTGTCCCTTGTGATAACTGAGCTCCAGCAGGATAAATGGCATTTGCTCTCTTTAAAAATGTATTATGAACATATAACCGGTGTTCACAATTAGCATTTGAACAGAAAATACTATTGAAGATATTGCAAGGAGTAGAAATACTACTTGGAAATTCTTGAGTTGCCTCTCAGTTATTTCTTTAGGTTCTGTATGTTCCTATGAGTGAGCTATAGCCTGAATTTGCTGTGTTCTGTCTTATCCGGCTGGTTCTTTTTTATTTTGACAGGTAAAGGGATTTCTAGATATGTCTGGATTGCATCTGTCTCTTTTTCTCTATTCTGCGGTACTCTTTTAATACAAAAAACCTGATTAAACGGTTCAAGTTGAAACACACAAGAATGACCACAGGCATCTTTGATCATCTTTCTTAAATTAGCACTCCCAAGAAATGTGGGGGTTTTTTTGCAGGCACAGCAATTTAATTATAAATCCCAACCTGCAGATTTATAAACTGCATCTGTTTTCAGATATATTTTTTATGTAGTATAAGGATAAGTCTGTTTGAAATTTCCACAGCTGGTTATAGAATGCCAATAGGCAAAATATTGCTCATGTCTGCTAATTAGAGATGAATTATATAAAAATAATACATTGATGAAAAGTGGTTTATTTTCCAGGAATAAGAATTGCCTATATCCTAACTACGCTTCATACAGAATATTTCCTAAATCAGAAATTTCAGGAACCTCCCTTTTCCACATGTTTCCAGATACTGGACTATCTTTTCCACATCAGGATTAGGTCACACTTTTTATTCACCATGAGACCCGCACTGGCAGCTTAGAGGCACCTACCATTACTCCCTTTCTACCCATTCCAGCAACATGTGCAGCTTAGCTAAAGCAAAGAAAAGTTACAGTATCAAAGATTTTTCTTCCACAGTTAACCCAGGCACTTGTACAACTCATTATCAATACTAAATAAATCATTCAGGTCTTTCTTGTGACCATGAGACAGGTAGTGTATAAGCAACCCTTTTTTAACACAAATAATAGAATTGCAGTGGTAGTTCTTTCTGTCGTCCAACAGTTCTTTCAAGAATGGGTTCAAAAAACCCTTACTAGGATCAAGGAACTCCAAATTTTATTACATATCTTAAATACTGTAGAAATACAGACTCCTTCAAATGCAAAAAGTTATGAAAACATATATAGAGAGAGTGCTATCAAGCATGTATTAATACTTACAGACTTTTCCAGGCATTTCGTGTAACTCTGTATAAAAGAAGGTTTCTAATTTAAATTAAATCATGAAAGATTTCAAAGGAAGAAGAATTAAAGGCTAAGTGCAAGATCCTGCACATGGGTCAGGGCAATCCCAAGCACAAATTCAGTCTGGGTAGAGAACAGATTCAGAGTAAATGTGAGGAGAAGGCCTTGGGGGTGCTGGCTGATGAGAAGTTCAACATGACCCAGGAACGTGTGCTTGCAGCCCAGAAAACCAGCATGTGTCCTGGTCTGCAACAAAAGAAGTGTGATCAGCAGGTTGAGGGAGGTGATTATCCCCCTCTACCCTGTTCTTGTGAGACCCCATCTTGAGTACTGCATCCATTTCTGGGGTCCCCAACATGAAAAGGACACAGGCCTGCTGAAGCTAGTCCAGAGGGCCATGAAGAAGATCAGAGGGCTGGAGCACCTCCCCTGTGAAGACGGAGAGAGATGAGGCTATTCAGCCTGGAAAAGAAAAGGCTCCAGGGTCACCTTATTTCAACCTTCCAGTACCTAAACGGGGGCCCATAAGAAAGCTGGAGAGGCACATCTTAAAAGAGCATGCAGTGACAGGGCAAAGGGTGATGGCCTTAAATTGAAAGAGAGCAGATTTAGATGACATACTAGGAAGAAGTTATTTTACTGACGGGGTGGTGAGACACTGGAACAGGCTGCCTGGAGAAGCTGTGGGTGCCTCATTCCTGGATATGCAAGGTGAGGTTGGATAGGGCTTGGACCAACCTGGTGTAGTGAGAGGTGCCCCTGTACATGGCAGGGGTTTGGAACGTGATAATCTTTCAAGTCTCTTCCAACCCAAACAATTCTATGATTCTGTGAAATGAAATAACGCAAAAGAATAGAAAACCTCAGGTTTTTCCTGGACAATTTACAATAGCCACAGATCAAGCTGTTTTAAATAACCACAGATTATAAAGGTTATGCTAGAGGTTAACTCGTGTCTGCCTAAAGTTAACACAAGGAAAAAAATATCATCACATCCCACAGAGCTTGATTTTAGTGATTTTACAATAGACTCTATCCTAGGGTTTTGTTTCTTTTGTGTGTTTATGAAGTTTCTACCGGCATTAGCAATGAGATGTTCATTTCATCATAACATGTTGGGAAAAATGACAGTCACCTGAGAACTTTTATTAATTTAAATCAGTAATTCTTTGGAAATGAAGATATTTCTCTTAGGTTTTATAAACTTAACATTTATGTATTGATTTCAAACACTCTTTCTATTATATTATTTTGATTCTTTTAAATAGTGTTATTTTTTTTCGGTAAAATTCTTTTAAAATTAATTGTTTTCCATTTAGAGTGGGCTCTTTTGGTTCTCAGCTCATTCTACAGCTTTCCATAATATTACTGCTTCTTATTCCTCAGGATAAGCATTATGCAAGCAATATAGCATTATTCTTCAATTAGGACAAGTCTTTTCTCATTTATTCCAATACACCAAGATGGTAAAATCACTTTAGCATGACAATGTCCTCCTTAAATGAAATGGCTGGTTGTTTGGATCTCCATAACTTTTTGTCATTTTTGTCATTTATATGACATATATATATATATATAAAAAGAGTCAGAAATTGTTTCTTAAACATAGTAGTCCATTTAAAAGAACTTCTCTCTTGAGCAATAAGCCTCAGAAGTAAAGCTAAGAGGACAGTATATTCACTGGAAACTTGAGAGTCACCAGGGGATGTCTTTGTTTATTTTTTTGTGAATTACAATCAAACATGATGCGTCACTTTACCTGAAAAAAAAAAAAATTGGTAAATGAAGAATGCTATGTAAGTAAAATATTTTACTTGAGAAATGCTAAATATTTTCTTAGAATAATTTTTTAAAATTTTTAAAATTTACTTTAAAGTGGTACATTATTTTTAGTGTAAATCTAATATTCTTGAAGCAATTTTAAAAATTCAAGTGACACAATAAACAAAACATTCTGTTCCATACTAAACAAAGGTTTTATCCCCACCTGACTAAGAAAAACTTGAACAGTTTTAGTTCAAGCTAGCTCCTCTTACCATTTTACTCTTTTGGTTTTAGGGAACCTAAAAATTCTTAATTTCTCTCTAATAACATTGGTTTCCACTGAAAGACAACAGAAGGAAATTTGAGAGACAAAAATAAACAGGGTGTGAGGATGCCTCATTTCAAGACATGAGGAAGTAGATACTAAAAAGACTGTCCACAAATATGAAAACTGAATTTCACCTTCCCTTCTCTCAAAATCAAGAAAAAAAATCAGTTTTAAGAGCAAATCTGCAAAAGTCTTATACTAATTCACTGTCTGCATACATATGATTAATGGCTGTGGTGAATAGATTGTGAATGACAGTGCTCTGCTTAATGGAGATGAGTAGACACGCACTCTGCACACTTATGAAATAATGTGTGTTTTGCTGAGTAAAGGTTGAGACTAAATGCTCTATGAAATGCTGAGAGGAATAAAAAAGCAATCTGGTAAATTAATTAATTATTTTTCAGGGAACTGCTTAAATAAAAGAATATTGTTCAATACAAAATAATTCTTAATAAATTAATACTTTAGTCCAGATGGGGTCAGAACTTTTTTTAAATGTTATGGATAGAAATGACCTAATAGTCATTTATATCATAAGCATATTGAAGAGTTTCTGTAACAGTACATGTAACTGGACAGCTGTGCACAAATGCAAGCATATATTTATGTCTTTTAACTCAAATCTATTTGGAGTGTAATGTGATACTGTTTGCATCACACTATAAGCAGTAAAACTGCCTCTTTCAAGAACTCATTCCCATAAAATGCCACTTACAACAGATGGAGGTAGAAATAATGCATTAAATAAGGAACAAATATTTACAGCTCTCGGCATATCATGGGCATCCATTAAAATTCAGCCTACAGCAGGACTAGAATATATTCTTATTGATGTGATATTTCAGTGTTTGAAGAAAGCATGTCTTTGCTGTTACTCTTATCATTTGGCATATGATGTAATTTTTTTCCAATAATGATAAAAATTAGTTGTTTTCTGTCATTTCAGCTGAATTCAGGTTCTTAATAAGATCGTAAAGCTATGGTAAAGATTTGGCAAATTCTTTAGTCCAACTTTTATAAATACAGAATATTTTTTCCTAAAATTTGTGGTTCTATAAATAATACAGAACATTTTGCACAGATCTTTGAAGGACTGAGTTTTAAAGGTAGCAAAAAATAAGTCTACGTTTTCCCTAAAACATCTATTTCATTTATTTGGGGGGGGCAGTCCAGACTTTGTTTTAAGTTCCTCTATATTCATCAGAGCTGACTATTCAAACAATAAACTATGTTTCAGCAACTAAATTATGTATTTTAGGGTAAATTTATTTTAAATGTTTGTGATTGACTCATGAAAGAGAAAAGGTTCTTGGAAACAGTCAGTATGCATGAACTAGGGATAAACCACCAGTCTAATCAATTTCTCTGATCAAATGTCAAGATCTTCATATGAAGAGAAAGCAAAGGGTTTCCCAATGCCTATGCAGAGTATATTAAAATATGGATTCAGACTTTCCACAGTAGTGCATGACAGGAGAATTAGAAGCAATAGGAATTAACTGAGACAGGAGAGGCTCTGTCTGAAGTTAAGGAAAGCTTTTCCGCCATTAAAAACTGGAAGAGGTTGTACAAAGATATGATGAAGTCTCCATCTTTGAAAGTTTTCAAGATCTGACTGAACCAAGTGCTGAGAAGCCCAGTCCAATATCATAGATAAACCTGTTTTCAGCAGGAAGTTGGATCAACAACTTCCCCAGATCTCTTCCAATCTTAAAAATTCTGTGATTCTAATTAGGGATAAACAGGAGATGGACCTGAAAAGTATGTCCTGATCTGAACTAAAGTACTAATATAGGTGCATCCCATAGACATATATTGTATATTGAATTAGAGTTAATATAAGAAATAAAAGGAATAATGCATCATAAACTCAAGTGCTTTGAAATTGTCAAAAAGCATTCAGATAAAGATGATAATGCTGCAATTGCACGCATGAATTTAAAGAAGAAATTTGGACATTGACCTTCACTAGACTTTGATAGAAACACATGAAAAGAGGCATGACCTCTTCATGGTTAATATATTTTGAAGGCAAGAAACAAAGATAGAAATAAGTAATTAATTTCTTAATGGGAGAAGATCAACAGCATACATCTGTGCTATGGACCCTAAAGTAAAGGTATGATCTCACAAAAGAAATGGGAAAATAATTGACAAAATTCAATGCTCCTACCAAATTATTCAAGTTAATCAGTGTAATGCTGGCTTTAAAATATAATTGGATAATGAAATAACAGGGGAAATTCAGTATTAATAAAAACAACATAAAGAGTATTTAGAAAAGCAGTTCTAATTATGCATGCATAGCTATAAGCCTTCGTCATTAAAAATCAGGAAACAAACCTTAGAAAGACTTTTAAACATATTCTGAAATTGTCAGTGACAGCTGGAAGTGGTACTAGAATGTTAGGAAGCAAAACCCAATATAATTATATCATTATGTTAATCTTTGATGCACCTGGCTCTTCAATATTGTGATCAAGTCTAGTCTCTCTGTTTCCAAATGAACCAAAAAGATACAGAACACATTGACAAAATTATCACTGAAGTGGAAATCAATTTCTGAGATTCCCTGAAATGGGAATGAAAAAAAGAAAATAATGACACATTAGGGGATAGTAAATAGGTCATGCAAGATTATCAGGAACAGATATAGTCAAAATAAGCTGTAATAAAGGTCTATAAATGTCGTGTGTGGTACAAAAAAGCTGAATAGCAAAAGCCCACCTGTTACACATCTTAAGAAGTAGGCAGCAATCAATGTAATAATAAAATGATTGAAATGAAACAATAAGAAATACTTTTTTACCTGCTAGAAAATTGCTTTGCAGCGTTTATAATACAGTGGGGGCCTCCAGTATAAATATCTTTAAGGGCAATTAAATACATTTGTGTAAGAGTTCCATCAAGACCTGTGAAATCAGAAGGTCTTAATGGAAATATTCAGCTCTGAAAACGGCTAAACCTCTAGTTGCTAAAAGTTAGGAAGCTACTTCAAGGAAATGGCATCTTCTGTACGTGAATCATCGCTGTTCTTTTTTGAAGACTTTAAATTGCTAAGACTTCTACAACAGATTATAATTTTTTTATGATGAATGCCTATCTTGCCTAATTTTGATATACCATAGAACTTTATTTCAAATCAAATATATTGATGGGGTTAAATTGCACATTTAGATTGAAACACACCTTTAATGAGGTAAAAACCAACGGGACGCAAGTGTGTCTTTGAGTGTCTCGACTTGGACAAATTATTATTTCTCATTTTAACTCTGACATGGGTCCTTATTTGAGAAGATGATAAGCATACTACCCAGTCTTCCACAGACTGTCATGAATGCTGGCAACCCAAAAAAACCCATTTTTTAGAATGCTTGGGACAATCCATGCTCGTGTAAATCTTGTGCTTAATTATTACATGAGCAAAATCACTTCTACTGAAGCTTTCTTTTCTATTGCTCCCCTGCACTAATTCTCATATGAGAGAGCCTGGTGATAGCTATCTGTGCTAAATGACTGATGAGTACAGAGATGCTAGTGACTTTGCAGCCCTGCAGGATAGCAATCCATCTCTTTGTCTAACACCTGCTTAATGGACCACAGGACATCTCTAAATCTCTCTAGTGACATATTTGAGAAGGCTGCCCTAGTGTTAAGCAGCAACGAAGCTGGTTTTACTAAGACAGGACTTTCTATTTGCCTACTGGAAAACAAAATTTGGTGCATGTAAAACTGCTTTGAAGAAACTGTTGATGTTTTTCAGTACCTGCAGTGAAGATTAAATTAGCGACCATGGGATGTGTTTGGTTTTTTCTCTGCTGGAAACAAATATGCAGTTTTTCCTACAAAGAAATCTCTCAATGATTCTTGCATCTCTTGGGAATATTTAGTAATGGATGTATTTATAAACTGACTATGTATTTCTTACTGGTGCATGCATATCTAATATGCACAGCAGCCTTGACATCACCAACATTTTAAAATACCAACAATTTTTATAATTACTTTCATATTACCTCCTCTATTACATGCATATTAGTGTATTTGTTTGTTTTCACAAGTCCTGGGGAACCTCCTATTTCAAAGATTTTTATAGCGAATGGGTGGTTTACAAGATTTCCCATAATATTTTTGGCAGTGGAATATATAAAAATACATGAAAAAATATCATAATTTGAGAAATTTATCTTATGGGTTTTTTTCATTAGCAACTGATTATTGAATGGAGCTACTGAAAAAATATTTAAGTCTTCAATGAAAAATATTTTCTGATATTTGACCATTTATACATACATTTAGATAGATTCAAATATTAAGAAAGATTAGCACTAAAAAGTCAGGTAATTAAATTAAATTATGCACTTGATAACGGCACATAATATTTAAAATAAACAAAATAAAATATTTTAAAGAAAACAAAACAAAAAACACCCCCCAACAAAACCTAAAAGTAAACAAAACCAACAGCTGATTAAAACCAAAAAGAACTTTTTTTCTTCCATTAATCAACTTTCTTCATTAACATGCATTAGCTCCAGTTGTATCTCAACTCATACACAAATTTTAAAGTTGTCAAGGAAGAGATCAAATCTCCTTAAATTTCACGATTACCCCATGGATCAATTTGTGGTACTATCATTACACTAGTAATAACAATGTCAATAGTGTCCTATATGTCCTCTGAATCAGTAGCTTTAAGACTGATCCCTGGATTGGTTTTCATGCATTCTACATGGAAATTGCCATATTTCCTAGCCATGAATCTTAGGCACTGAAGTTGATGGAACTTTCTGTATTCCCAAAATGAAATATGTCCTTAAGAGTTGTGTTAAAAGAGGCATTAGTGGACTTGAGAAGAAACCTGTACTTTAGTCTCCTAATTGTCTGAGGTATTGTTAATGTCTGTCCTTCCAAGTGATTGATAAATTAATTTTTTCAGTCAATGTACAGCAAGTTTGCAGACCAAGAAAAAAGGCAGAATATATCATCCTCAGAAAATATTATAGGGAGAATAATATATGCCATATTATTTCTTAAATCAGTGTAAAATATAGATTTAGGAAACATAGAACAAATTTTATTAATTAATAATAGCTTTTTTTTTTTTTAAATTCATGTATACTTATTTAAGGACCTAATCTTAAGTATACCAAAGCAGATGTGTACTACTTCATTATTTCTAAGCTGAGTGTTTAATTACTTAAAGGTAATAGTGCACTTGGAATAAATTTAATGTTTCAGAAGAAAAAAATAATATTGTAGACCAAATTAAAAAAAAAATAAAAATACTGCAACTAGAAAAGTTTCAGAGAAGGTGATATATATATATATATATAACAAAACATCTGGAACAGTCTCCATAATGAAGGCAGTGAAATCATGGAATGGTAGAAATATTTGAATATTTGTTGGATGACACCTGTGGAGGTTACCTAGCCCAGCATTCTACTAAAAGTAGTGTTATTGCCAGTTCTAGATCAGGACAACCTTTGTTTAGAAAAATCCTGAAAATTCCAAGGATAGAAATTCCAGTCCGTTTTGGTAGCCTGCTTTTGGACAGTTCTTGTGTTGCCTTACCCTCCCACAGGAAGGAGGAAAAGTCTCAGCTTTCCAAGCCACAAATTGTGGCAGTGTAACAACGGGCAACAATCTGCTACTGCAGAGGGATTTGGCTTCATTATGTCTGCAGCTCAGAGAATCAAGTAACTGTGAACTGGTTCTTTGTGTTTCTCTTCACCCTAGAAATGACTGCACAAGGACCATCTCAGCCATGAGCTCTGACTGGCCAGGTCCTGTCGTGATGCATGTATTATTGTGCTTGACTTGCAGCAGCCTCTTGTTTGGAGAACATCTGGCCTTACTTCATGCTGCGTGGATTTTTAATTTAGCCAATCCTTTTCTGCTAGGCTCTTCCTCAATGAGGCCCTTTCCAGACTGTTTTGATCTATATGGTTGTTCTTTATATTCTTCATAAAACTTGTGTTGACCAATACGAACTCCAGGGATGGTCCCCTTATTATCAGCTACCAGATATCAAGACATAAACCATCACCCTTTGAAAATGATAGACTACCCAGTTTTAAATCCATCTAACTGTCCATACATTCAGTGCCTATTTCCACTGCAGATTTTCTAGAATAATATTCTTCAGCATGGAAGACATAACTGGAGATGAACATGTTAGAGGTCTTTAAAATGAAGCCTGACATGGAGAAATTGAATAGATGACCATTCACTGGATCAGCTGAGAGGAGTAGGTGGCAAATTTGAAACAAAGACGAGAAACACCTTCTTGTTAGATCCAATGGAGGATATATACCACAGTTCACCAAAATTTAAAAAATTCCCACTGGAATAAATAAAAAAAATAAATTTAATTATGCAAAATTTATCAAAACGAGACCTACAATTTCTACTCAGCAGAGTGCCTATACTGCAAATCACAGTAAAATTGAAAAATGTATCAGAAAAGAATGACCAATCCAGTCCCTATACTCTTGACATGTGCTGTTGACCATTCAATAGCAAGTGAGAAGGGTGATTCTTCTAGCACTCAATGCCATTTGTGTCTGATAAAGACATCAGGTTTAGTAAGAAAAAGTAAATAGTTTTTCTTATAGGAATGGAGCCTGACAGTGCATTACTCCCTATTATTAACTGAAGTAAGAGAGTTTATAAAAAATATCACAGCCTATGTTAAAAATATCTATCTACTTAAATACAATACCGTACTATGCTCTGACAGCCATAAATATTTTTCATACTCTTCCATCTGGATCATCTGATCTCCTCATAATAAAAAATCCAGTGAAATTATCAACAGAGATTATTCGCTGCTGTGTGGACTAACGCTGTTGAGGGAAGATAAATATGTGAAACATGATTTTGAAGCTTAGTTTCTTTTATCCTTTCCTCATTTAATGACTAGGACTTTATCAGAAAAGACAAAGATGAGATTTTCTTTGCAAACAAGAACTAACTTGCTAGAAGTTGCTATTTTAAGTGTAGCCTGTTGTTAGGGTAACTAAAGTTCTAAAAATACTTTAAATAAAAAGGACATCACCTTAAGAGCTACTCAAGTAGTCATAGCAACAGTGTTTTTTAGAATAAAAGCAGTTCATAGAGGGTTCTTTCCTCCTGGCCTGAAGTTTTACAATAATACATAGCCAACTTCTTTTTATAAAAAACATTTGTTTATCCAAAGTCAGATAAAATCCAAATTAAGAATATTCTGGAGCATACCGAAGAATTTTATGTACATACAGGGTACTAACCAACTTAAGCACACTTTAAAATTTTTATCACTCTTTTCTGTGATTCCAGAAAGCACATTCTCACTGCAGTTTTATGGGGGCTCATACCAAAAAAATACTTTCTCACCTTAGTGGCCTATAACAGCTACATTTTTTATTTAAACATTCATATACATTCTATATTTATCAGATAGATAATTTTCTCCATTGTTTTCTTTCAAAAATAGGTCCTAATGAAATTTTACTCCCTTGTTAGTAATAAAGACATCTATTCCTATGATGAGGAAATATTCTATTGCAACCTAATGTACAATTTTACAATGCGCTGTGATTACTTAAAAGCAGCACTTTTTTTTTTTTACTAACTCTAGCTATATTGCCCTTAAGGGTAAATTTGTTATTTTCATGTATGAATTCACATAGTTGTTTAAAATTTGCCTTCTGAAAAAAGAATCAGTAGTACTTTTGGTTGTTGCTACTAACCAACATAGAAAAGAGAATGAGAATGTTATTAATCTCTCCTGCACTTCATTAACAGAGTTGTTAAATAAAGGCCTTATTTAAATCTTATTGAAGACAGTATAAAGATATATTGTTTCCAATAACCTTTGAATCAGGCTTAAAATTTATTTAGTCACAGGTGTACCACCAAAATGAAGGTTATAAAATTATGGAGTTATCACTGAGGGCATAATACGAATGTAATGGAATTTAATCTGTAGCCAAGGGCCTAATTTGGCATGTAAATCCTTATTAGCAGTGATGACAGATACAAAGAGAAGAACACAGCTTGAGCTCGACAGCTCAGATTGTGATTTCAGGAGTGAAATTAGAAATAAATAAATTAACATTGTAAATATGCACATTTAATATCACTGAGAGGCATCAAGCATAGAAATCATGACACAGTGACTCTTCAGACCAAAGATGTAGTAAAAGTTCTTTACCATTTCAGAACAGAATAATGCCTCTTCTAAGCCAATAAATTTTTTATACAAAAGAAATACTATCTATGTTTGGATAAAACCAGAAGAATTTTGTATTCAAAAGTCTCATTTCTGCATGGATAATATTTTAAGCTTCTGAGAATTTTTAATACAAGTAGCATTCATGAGGAATTAAGGGAAAGTATAGGGTGAACATGTATGTGGCTTCTTCATTGCCTCCCACAAAATTTTCTGTCATATACCTCAACAGCTTATTAAAATATTTTTATCATGTAATCAATATCTTAAAATATGCTTATGGAATCATCATAGGGAAATTAAATGGATGCTATACTATATGGATGTTATACTATATGGAAATATGCAAAGAGTAGCATTACAAAACCACAATCATTATTAAAATAGAATGGCAAAAACTCAACTTTGTGAAAAAGCTATAGATAAAAAAAGTTTAATGGAACAAAGCAAATAGTAAGAGTCAAAATAAATGGAATAAGAGAGAGAACAGTCTACTTTTCCATTGTTGATAAATATATTACTTACAGTAAATCTAGTCAGAAATATAGGCTGAAAAATCACAGTTTGCCATAAATTCTAGTCAGGAATTGTGAAAGTAATTGAAATTTGTCAGAGAATTTTCTTTCTCAAGAGCATTCATATGGTGGTTCAGACATTTCCAGTTGTTAGTTTTCTCAGAAGGTTGCTACCAAGGTTTGCAAGCTTCAGGATGTGTCTGTACTTCTTACCCTGTTAAGTAAAGACAACTCTTAAAGATTAAATTTTGTGAAAATATCATAAGTTCCAGGCTGACAGCACTCTTCCGAAGGCTTCCACTGGAAAACTCTAAGGAGTAGAAATTCATGTTATGAGTCCATTTTGGAAGCAGCAGAGTTTAAGGCTTATTAACCTGTTCATTCTGAAATGATAAGTCAGTGCTCACATCTGGTTTTCCAAAACAGAATAATCCTTATAGTCTTTCATAGGTTCATTATTACTAGAGTACCTCTTCAGTCTCCTTTGCAAAATGCTTTCATTGGGCTACCAAACCAGGGAGACTGAGAGGCCAAGGAATTAGTTTTCTCATCCGTTGTGAATAAGAAATCTCTGCTTATTTTGTTCTCGATTGAGCACAGAATAGGCAAACACAATCCTGCCTAATGGAATGATTAAGTGTTTAAAATGATGCTTTAATTCAATCAATTAAAAGCATAAACAGCATGAGTTTGATTGAATCAGTTTAAAGAATTACACAGAAGTCAATGTGGCTGTCAGCATGGGTGAAAAATTCATGTATCACCTACACACAGCTTGAATTCTGCATTTCTCAATTAGATATTACAAACAACCTACTCTATCACAGAATAGCTCTTGAGTGAGAAAAAAAAAAACATAGCAAAGCTTTCAGAACATGTGCAGTTAATTAAAATTTAGGCACTCAGCAACCACTGTCAAACATTTAATAAATATGACAGCTTGATTAGTCTTTATTTGTTCTGTTCTGTCCATAGACAATTTCAAGAAAATGTTTGATAGATTTAAGATTAAAATACAATTTTATGACAAAAAAAAGCTTTAGTATTTAATAAAACATCAGACTATTAGAAATATGCAATTTTTATATTCAGTAAATGCATTCTTAAAACACAACACATTAGAAAAAACCATAAATATTTAACTATTATTAATTGTACCGAGTATTTAAGATGTAGCAACATGAAAGAAAAAAACCCATCCAATTGCAATTGTAATATAAAATTTCTTTTATCCTACAATACAGTCATTTATATGGTAATTTAGTTATGTTAATATTACGGCAAGATTTTCCAGAAGTGTTCAGTTTTGGCCTAATAAAGTATTTACTTCAATGACAAAACTCATTGGCTCTAAGATAATTTTGATTAAGAGGAAAGATGGGAGGCAAACTGCTTTTGAAAAGATATGTTCCAAAAATTAGCAGGAATATATTGCCATCAAATTTCTTATTTGAATGTATGATTTTAAATCCCTTCAGAGCTACATAAAGACAATCTGATTATTAAACTGATGCAGTTCCTTCCATTTCTATAGTTTATTTGCCTCTGTTTAGCAATTTTGTCATATTAACTTTATGTTATATTTACAACATATATTACAGAAGTTTGCTTTTGTTCAAAACACATCCAAGAAAACTTCCAGTTACATGAAAAAAAAAGGTACTTTTGGGAGCTGAATGCCCTTTTTTCTGTTTACTATTTCTGGTGGCAGGTGTCTACTTCCATTACCATTTTTTGGTTTGGAGGTAAAAAAGCAAAATACACAGATTGCTTCCATTTATAAAGATTTTCTCAAAGGGAGAGAGCAGCTGATTTTAAAAAGCTCTGACTAATAACTGAACAGTAAGATAAAAAGATAACAAGGTTACATGAAAAATTTTTGTGTGCACCACTGCCGAAAGAGTTGACTCAATTTCACATTGTTATTGAAAGAGTGCTACATTTTCAAGGATCAATAAATAAAATACTGAAATTTTAATCCAAAATTATTTTTAAAACCCCCTGATTTTAAATATTTCAGTATTTTTTTTTTTATTTTTTAACTAAAAAAACATATAATAGGAGTATTATTTACATTAATTTTATAATTGTTATTTTTGCCTGGGAAAAGTTTTGAAAGAAGTAATTCTGAAGTATGTCAAGCTTTAATGTGTTAAATGCGTCAGAATACCTCATGCTTTAATATACACAAGTGCACAGTGTAAAGCTCATGGAAAAAGTTTTGAGTACACAAAGGTCAGTCTAGGCATTGATGGTTTTATCCAGATTACAATTAAGTACCATAAGGGATTAGCTGACGAAGCGTTATTGCTGATAAGTACCCAGAATAAGTAATTATAATTTTAAAAATCTATTTTAAACATCCAATGTAACATCCATGTAAAAATGCATAAGCTATTGTTGCTTGATATTCCGAAAAATATACAGTAAGATAACTTAGGTGACTTTCCCATCTAGCTTAGTTGAGACCTAACTACTAACTGGGTATTTATTTTGTTCTGTGTTTCTTTTTCTAGAAATGTTTATCTAGTAAATACTATACTGAACAATTAGTTGTAAATATGTACAAAAATCCCTCCAAGCACAAACACAAAGGGACTCTGAACCAGTAAAGCAAGTTACAGACTGTTTCTTCCTATCATCTCCAACTTCGTTACTTTATTAGTTAATGATGGTAATAATCAAATTCACATACCAAATTCTGATTTGTTCAGCTATTCAGAATCAATGTAGATAGTTACTTCAAAATTATACTTGAGAAACTGAATACAGAGTCATACATGTGAAATTGGTCAGATGTGATTTTAAATATATTTGTCCATTAATCTCATGCAATAGTTCAGATTTTAGTAAACCATAATCTTTCATGCTCATGATTGTACTGATGATACAAACTGTTTTATCTCTCAGCTATTATAAGTCTAATTCCATCCAAAAAAAGGGAGCAAAGCAGGAATGGAAAGGGAAGAGGAAAGAGGGACATTTGGACCTAAATACAGATTTTAAAAAGCACAGAGACAATAGCAGAATATCCCTACTACTAGGAATAACTTTCAAAGTGCTTCAGCACATGCTTAGCATGAGTAATTGAATCTAACAAACATAAAACTTCTAAAAACTCCCCTGCCTTTCCAAAAATCTTTTGCAGTTTATAGGACTAAATTAAATTTATTTCTACATGTAAATGTGAAGAAGGGTCTTTATGAGGCTAGGATTGAAACACTCAGCTCTGGTTATTGCCTTTAGGATACTGGATAAAAAAAATCTAGGCTTAAAAAATCCTTAATAGTCTTCAAATGTCAACATTTCTACAGCTCAATCATGATTTTAAAAAGAAGCAAACGATCATTTGATCATTCATATAATGAAAAGAATTCAGAGTAAACAACAAAGAAAACCATGACATATTTCATAATATCAACATAAATGTAATTGCAGTTAGTTAGAACACATTGAACTGTATTATTTACAGTTCAAGTTCTATTCTCAACACAGGCCACAGTACAAAAAGTTTAGCAAATAACATTTAAAAGTTTAACACTCATGATGATGAGGAGAGAGTTTGAAGTTTGTGGTATTGGCATTTTCCTTAGGAAAGGTATTCCTTGCACCATTTTTTTTTTTTTCTCTAACAATCACACAGGTGAAAAGAGTTTGTAAACCTCAGCACGAGGAGTAGTATCAACTCAAGTTACAGGTTGATATGTATATTTTGCAGGTTTAGAACAGCAGCCACCTGTTACAAGACTTAAAAGAAGGAATTATTTATGTAATTGGACACAGACATTATATGTGCTCAAGAATATAAGGCTGCATATACGAAAAGCCTTTTGAAAAAGCTGGCATTTGTTTATTGTGAAGCGCACCCTTCATTAGCAATTCTGTCTTCTCTAGTCAGTCTCACCAAACTCCTATTGATGCAGCTTCATATCACCATCTAGAAGAAACATTTTTAGAGTGTTATGCAGAATTATTAAATGCTTCACTACTTACGCTACTCCATATGCCATGACTACTCTGTATATATATGTACTTAATATATGTTTATGGTATTTTAGAAGCGCATGTTTTAAAGTGAAATTCTAGTGCTTTTCTGGATAATTGTAACTATCAGAAAGATGGGGATGTCTTATTTCCAAAAGTATAATGCATTAATCCTCAATGCAGAAAGTTGGATTTAACTGATTTATAGGCAGGGTATGACTCCCCAGCTGTGGTACTGTATCCAGGTCTGAGGCCCCCAGCACAAGAAAAAAAACGGATTTGTTGAAACAAGTCCAGAAAAGAGACACCAAGTTGATCAGAAGGCTGGAGCACCTCTCCTATGCAGGCTGAGAGAATTGTGGTTGTTCAGCCTGGAGAAGAGGCTCCAGGGAGACATTAGAGCAGCCTTCCAGTACCTAAAGGGGGCTCACAAGAAGACTGGAGAGGGGCTTTTACAAGGGCACGTAGAGATAGGACAAGAGGGAATGGCCTTAAACCGAAGGATGGCAGGATTAGATTAGATATTAGGAAGAAATTCTTTGCTATGAGGGTGGCGAGGCACTGAAACAGGTTGCCCAGAGAGGCTGTGGCTTCCCCATCCCTGCAAGTGTTTAAGACCAGGCTGGATGGAGCTTTGAACATCCTAGTCTAGTGAAAAGTTCCCTGGTCATGGCAGGGGGGTTGGAGATAGATGGTCTCCAAGGTCCATTCAAGCACAAACCATTCTATGACCCTATGATTCTTGAGTTTTTTGATCTGGGTATATATGCAGTCTGGGAGAAGGTGGAAGTGATTCGCTGGAAATGAGCTCCAACTTCAGCATTATGTCTCCAGGAACCTCCAGGAACCAGGAATTCCCAGATTAGGAAGTCTCACAGGGGAATTCAGGTTGCTGGAATGGTCCCAAGGCTATGGATTGGTGAGAACAAACTTTTGGTTCACCTTTTACTCATGGCCTGCTATGCACTCTACTGACAGAACATCTGTTCTTCATGTCATTGTATTAACTATGTAGGGAGTCTGTCATGCTGCCTAATCTCTGTGCCAGTACACACATCAATCTATTTTTTTCAGTTTTTCTTGTCTTGTGGGCAGCTAGACATGTTTCTTAAAACTTTTTTTTTTCCTGACATTTTTGCTAACATTGCCTTAAATGTATCACTGAATTTTGCCAGCTTATTATTTCCCAGACTACAGAGCAAAAAGTAAGGATTTATTTTTACCGTTACATTTCCTTATAATTGAGACCTGTAAATTTTCTCCAGATTAAGCATATCACTTAAGTCTGTTTTAACTTCAGCTTTTTAGCTCTACATACCTTTGTACAAAGCTTTTTCCTCCAGTACATAGAGCCTTTGCTTCAGCTAAGCTTGCTAATTATATCCTCTGTTGATATTATAATTGTTTCCCATGTAGATTTTAACATTTTAGGTTAATTGTTCTGTAAAGAACAGGGGAAATGGGGGAAATGGAGGGCCTTGTCATGCACCTGACTGGACAGAAAACCAGCTAGGTGATTAATAAGCATATGATCAGAGAGGTACATAGCTGATGTGCCTCAGGAATTACTTGTTTCTTCAGGCATGGGGTTAGTTAAAGAGGATTGTATCTCACCCCAGAGCCTATGTAGGAGTCCATTATCAGCAATTGCTACTTGATAACAAGTAAACATGATCACAGGAGCTGCAAAGGGAACCCTGCTGTTGCCGTGGCTTACTGCAAAAAATCCTGCCAAGAGCCAGAAATATTTCTTGTACTGAAGATCTACCTGTAAGAATTTTTCTCTTAGAATCAGTGGCTATATCTGACCCTTAATATATTAAAATTCTCAAAAATATTACCATAAGGAGCGTGGAATATGTTTTCAATAATGACAGTCTTCAAGCTGCTGTAATGTTACTTACCAAACTTTAAGGCATCTTCTCCGGAGATATACAGTGATCTGATATTCTGCTACAAACCATATGGATTTTTTTTGCTGAGCAGATAAGCTGGTACTGTTGTAATTTATTTTACATAGAATATAAAAATGTGAAAAAAATCATGACAGAATGATTATCAATTGCAAAAGGCTTTACTCACTATGACATTTTGGAGCACAATAATGGTATTAATAATGCCTAGCTGTCACATTCCAGCACCTAATATTGAATATTGGCTTGGCTATAATTGCAAACATATCAAGAAGGTCTGGAAACTGTCATCAAATGTTGGCTAAATGTTTATTTGGGTCCCAGAGCCTTGTGAGTTCCTGAGAAGAAATCTAAAGTGCTAAAGTTCAATTGCTTCAATGGCACTGTGGCATGCAAGAGCAGGCTTCTGCCAGCATTGAGAAGGGTCCTGACTCACATAAGGGCCAAGGCATTAATTTTAAAATTTGCTAAGAGGAATATATTCCATAAAATTCCCTTCCTGTATTTTTCTTGCATTCACAGAATTACTTTTATTGAGGTCCCAATCACATACGTAGGAGAAACTTGTGGAAAGAAGTCTAAAGAAGCAATGAAAAGGTAGATGGAGCTCACTTCATTTTCAGCAAGCAGGAAGGTTGTTTATGGCCTAGATTACAAAAAAATCTGTATCCTTTTCTTGCTTAATTATGCTTTCCTTACATGGCCTTGCGTGAGTAATTCAACTACTGCATGACTCCTCCATCTGTTCAAGATCCAGAATATTTACCCACAAATAAGGAATATAGCAAAGTTAAAATCTTTCTCACATCTTTCAGAATTCTAAAAATCTTTTTATACCATTTTTTAATGGGTTACTTAAAACTCTGGGTTGGAAATTTCAATTCCTTTTTTTTTCCACTTTAAGTTAGTCATCATCTGTCTCTTTTCTTCATAACAAAGTATAACTTTATTGTAGAAATCCTGATATCAAATAAAACTTTTATGCAAGACTACAAAGGAAATGTCTTTCAATAAATGGTTCTCCCTACACATGTTCCTACTGCCTGCAGGGATATTCTTTATTTTAGAAGCTTAGAGTGGTTTTATCAGACAGCTATAAGCAGGGGTTCAGTGTTAGTATATTAAGGCTAGCAAAACTTCCATAAAACTTGATTACTATTCATAAACATATATGTAGAGGAAAAATTTATTCTTTAAATGGCTTTTTAAAATCTACTAGAAGAATAAAAATAGCTTTCAGAAATGCTTATTTATACAACAGCTTACATAATTTTTCCCTTTCTCTCCTCTTCTCTGATTCTAGCAAGTGTAAGAGACCTGCCTCATCATTGTCCAACAAATCAGAGTAAACATTTTTAACCTATTTTAAGATGCTTTAAATGAGTACACAAGAAAAAGCAATGATTAATCTGGCCCCAAGTGATATTTGCTTCAGTTGCAACAAGACTGTAAGATCATTATAAGAAATGCTGATGCAACTAAAACTCTCAGAGACAGAAGCCAATGAGTTACACAGACATGCCTAAGAACAGAATGTTGTCTGTAGGCTTTAGCCAACAATCCAGGGAAAAGGCTAGAAATTATTGCCCTGTGTAATCTGCTTGCCACTGTTAAACTTTTTACTTGTTAGACTTCATTGCTCTTTTACCGCTTTACTGATTTCTGTTGATTTTTTTAATAGAACTAATTTCCTCTGCGTTTTAGTTCACTTGCTTTTATCGCTGCTTACTCTATAGTATTAACAATTGTCATTAATCGGAACACAACCATATTCTAAACCAGACTCCAAATAGTTTTAGTGCTATCAAAACATTTTGGGTTTTTGGTTTTTTTTTAATTATTTGCAGGAAGCAGGTAGCAAACTGTGTACTTAATAAGTCTTAAAAATCTTTCCTTTTTCAATTCTCAGCCATCTCTCATGGGGCAGCAATTCACTTTCGTAGTTTGCTGTAATAGTTTTTCCTGCAATAAGACTAAAGGGGAAAATCGAACACTTGTTTTCTTGGAAGAAAGATCTTCAAAATAGATTTAAATCATTTAGTGTTTCTAGTATAAAATTCTTGAGGTCTAAGTATCCTTACACAGAGACCCTTTTCCCTACTCTGAGAGGTGAGATTCTAAACAGTCCAGAAGAAATCTATACAGGCAGAAATGACTTTTTGAGAAGAAAAGGTAAGTATTCAGCTTTGAACTTTCCAAACAAGATAAAATATTTGGATTTGGTCTTGTGCTAACAATCCGAGTGTGACTATGACAGAGAAATGTACCCTTGCTTCCAAGGATATACAAGGCAGTGAATGAATCTGAGAAAGCGCGAATGCTGTTTCATACTTAATCTGAGTCTAAAATAGAATACAGCTAGTCCTATAATTTGTCAGTCTAGTTATATCTGACTATAGCTAAAATCCGACTTCCTTTTCTCCGTTCTTTATATCATCAGTAAATCAAATGATAGGGATTTTTTTTTTTTTAATGTACTGAGGGGACGGGTAATGTCTGGGAACAAATTCTTCACTGCTTGTATAAGGATTACTTATTTACTAGTCTACTACAGTGTACTACAACTATTACACAAAAATATAAAAGTGAAAACTCAATTCTTCAAGAAGTGGATCATCTTCTTAATAATGGGTTCAAAATTACATTACTTCAAATTA